>KN887188.1:48953-74772 GCA_000934455.1 Apostichopus parvimensis
CAGTGACTTTGGAGTGTAGACTAAATTCATACCCACCCGTCCTAACAAAGCTACCGCTTACCCTCTGTCGAACGTAACCGTATGCATATCATGAATTTGATTCATTACAATAATGCATTTGTATTGGGCTAAGTGTTTGATTTCTTAATTTATTTTTATTATCTAGCTTAAAAGAAAATTCCCGTAAAGCCTATTCCCACGTCCTCGATACCATACCTAAGAGACGTACCTGCCCCCTGGGCCAAGCAAAATTTCCAATGTCTTAAAGCTCCTCTCATCTATAACTCTCCAGGAGCGTAAAATCAAATACAACATATATTGACTACTACTTACAGCTGTTCGATTTTATTGAAAGCATCTGGCAATGTTAGGCATACTTTATTTAATTGATAAGAACAACGAAAATGACGATGACTACGATGGCGATGACGATGTAGATGACAATGACGATAACGATAAGGATGGAAATGACGATGACGTTGACGATAATGATTGTGATGGTATGTCTCTTTGATAACTTTGATAACTTGTTTCTCTGTATTAGGCACTTCACCATTCAGCTTCAGAGCGACGATCTCTCATCATCTCTGTAGTATACAGTGTATGGTGGAAGACCAGTGTGGAGTTACCATGATCTTGCATGTCGGAGAGGCAATCGCACAAACCACTCCACAAAAGACGACTCAATATACCACTCAAGAGCCGACAGACCCCCCACGTTCTATAACCAACAAACCAAAAGAACAAACCACTGCACAAAAGACGTTTCATTATACCACTCAAGAGCCGACAGATCCCCGACGTCCTATAACCAACAAACCAGAAAATACTGCTAGTCATAGTATAACTCCGAATTTACAAGCAAGAACAACCGAAAACTTTACACCCAGAGATGACCCAATGAGTTCTACTGGTGAAATGTATCTTGACTCCGTCACGACAGGAGAAATATTAAACACAGCTTTGATTCACTCCCCAACTGTGATTCCACTTATCGTAATTGCTATATTACTTTTGCTACTGATTGTCTTTGGTTGTTGGTATTACTGCATATGTCGTAACAATAAAGCATCTGCATTTACTAAAGGACGCATGAAGTCGTCGAGGATTCCAAAAGATGGCACGGATGAATCTGATGAGGCGTGTGGAATGACTTCACGGATTGTGGCTGCTGGCTCGCAGGAGGAACCCATGTACTCCGAAGTGGATCAGAGCAAACGCGCCGTTCACATGAATGAAAACAAATCAGTTACAAAAACTGCCGGAGCATCGACAAACGCAACATTAGATGAATCGGTAGAATATGATGTCGCCATGAGAGACAAGCGATATTCCACGAAAGTTCCTTCAGATACTGATGTTACAACGCAAAATGAAAAGTTGAATGATAATTATTCCGAGCCAGGATCTACGATCCCTGTGCAGAAGGCAGCTGATGTTGACTTAGATGTATCTGTGTTATATGCAGTTGTCGACAAGTCAAGGAAGAGTGACATTATATAGAACACCTGCCGAAATGGTAAATGAATTGGCATATTTCTTCTTTCTACATTTCTGAGTGGGGCTGTCTCTCTCAACTGTTTTAAATATGGAGCCAGTGGTTTCGAAAATTCAATGTTTTTAGCAGTCAAAGTAGAACGAGGAGTAAAAAAGGGTCAGAGATGGACACTTTGTAGAGGGTGGGGACGCCAAGAGGGTGGGGAAGTAGTGCGTCATGTCCTGTTGTAACTCATATGGATTTATGTGTAAAAGTAAGAGTCTGACGTTTCGATCCCAGAAGGATCTTCTTCAGAGGCTGCAAATGACAAGTTACAGTAACAGAAGGGACAAATACAGACACAGAATACAGACAGGTTAAAGAGCAGGGTGAACACAAAAGAGAAAGATGTAAGAGGATTAGTAGACAAGGAATGGAGAGAAAAAAGAAACCAACAAGGGGAAGAGGAGAGGGAGAAGATAAACTGTAGAGGGACAAGGAGGGGATTACGGGAAAAGGGTAGGGAGTAAACTAGAGAAGGACAAATACAGAAAAGTGTGGGGAAAAAATGCAAGATTCCATGAAAGTTACTTCAGATGCTGATATTACAACGCAAAATAAGAAGTTATTCCGAGCCAGGAACTACGATCACTGTGCAGAAGACAGCTGATGATGAAGGCAGCTGATGATAAAAAAAATCATATGGATTTAAGGAGACTTAAGGCAAGGAGAGGGGGTGGGCAGGGAGATAAGGTTATCCATTCGATTCCTTTGCGTTTCTAGTAGGAATGACTTTGGCCTAGTATATTGTCTGTAGTCATACCATATCATTCGACGTTAAAACTACAGATTGACTGACCAATATACTGTTGCTGATCCTATAGAACATGCGTAACACACTGATCCGATGGCTTTGTAACTGATCTCTTGTTGATCTTGTTTTCTTACATGGTAAATTTAGTGAATAGATGTTAATACATTCCGCTTTGTACAAATTGCAATGTCTATCTTTATATTAGTCTATATATCCAAAGTTGTTATTTTCCAATGACATCCCTTATCTGAACGAAAACATATAGTTCAGTATACACATCTGTCCCATTGAATGCGTTGAATTTTCTAGCTGGTACTGTCATAACCGGTCATTAGTCCGATCTGTTATTCCCGGTACTAACGGGAACAGTTTTATTGTTCTTTTATTGCCACTTGGCAAGTTCACTTAGTCATTTTAAAATACACTGATGTTAGCATTTATAGGTTACTTCTGTAATTTGAATATAGCATAAAAATAATGAGAGTATGTTTGGTCTGTCTTCTTTGAGTATCGTATGTCATGCTATGTATGGTTCGTTAAGACTCTTGACATGTCTAGTGACACGATGGTAATATAAACTGATCATATGCTTTGTGTACTGAAATGATAGTGAATAAGACATAGAAGTTAGTAATGTAACATACTATTTTATAAAGTCAGTCTGTGTCTTTATCGACCATATAGAAGATTATCACATCAAGAATAATATTATGGCTGCCCAACTCGAAAAAGAAGAGGTTAAGGAACTATAGTCTACTTGGATGGGGTAGAAATATATAAAAGAAAGGAGTTAACACAGCAATTTGGTGTTATCCTATTGATCGTTGCCAGGGCTATACAGGAAAAGAGGACGAAATTCGACTACGGCAACGGCAACCTACTTTTCCTAGTATATGCCGTCGTGGGAACTCCACAGAATTAGACAAATGTAGACAATAATCTAACCTATAGGCCTTTATTGCGGCTCGATTGGCCTAGGCCATTTTGGTCAAATCCATATCTAATTACAGCTATGGTAAGCTTATAAGTTGTAGGTTCCAGTGTCATTGCCCCCATAGGTAGGATACATACAGCTATAGGTTTCGATCCTGTCGGCCAATGCGGAAAGGCTCAGAACCTATGGCGGAAAGGCACATTTTAGACATGGATTTTACACAGGAATTTATCGGTAAAACTTTCTTTGATTCGCTTGGAAGGATAGGTTAACCGTCTTCAAATGTGATGGTTTGCTGGATAGACTGAATTGAAGTTAATCCAAGATTGGGGTTTAGATGTACACAGTCTTTCATGTACATGTTGATTGAATAGTTTTAATTGTAAGTTTGTAATCTTGAGTCAATACACTGTCTTCAAATATAGCCTATAATGGTTGGTTGAATAAATCGAATTAAGAAATAAAACCATGAGAGAGTATTAATCATAGACAATAGGACTACATTTTATTCTTAAAATGAATAGCTAATTCTGGAAGCGGATTGTACCTCATATCCTGTCAAAATACGTCCTGTCCAATTTGGCTGGAATCCCGAATGACATCATTCGATAACAAACTACAAAGATAATATCTGAATCCGAAAGTAGAGAGCTGTCGATGACTCTCAGTGTAGATTACCGAATGTTGTGATAGGTGAAGGAAGTTGATAACCCAGTCACGGTATAGAAGCTTTGGTGAATGTGTCGCATACTGACTCACACCACTAATATGATCGCGTTACGATAATTTGTTCAACTCATTGTTATACAAGAAATGTTTGTCACTTTTTTCTCTTGTCTTCTTTGTCAATTTATACCGAGCTGGATTACATTTCACGACTATTGAAGACACTTTCCTGTATAACAAAACCATTGGAGAAAGATATTTTGCATAATGGAACATTTTTTTCTCCTCTTCATGTGCATTTCTGCCGCTTTGTATAAAACAAAAGCTAACGGTTTCTGCGCTGATGCCGAGGAGGCAGTCGAGGTAGTCTTTGGAAAAAATCTGACATTACTTTGTAATGCACCCCTTAACTGTTCTGATACATTTTGGACTGTACCACCAATGGATTCCGTGGTGGAAAAAGACAATTGCATTCGTGACAACATCTGTTACAATGTGGATAACGGAAAACATATTTTAAGCATCTTCAATGCCACTCCAAATGCCACTGGCTATGCTAAATGTAGATGCGATCAAGATGAAGGTAATAGATCTAAGCTAGTTAATTGTTTCGAGTTGATCGGGATATGTCAGATGGAGATTAAAACGAGCAACCATCAACCACGAGTAAGAATTATCTTTTAATGTTGTCACTATTCAGTTTGTTTCGTTGTTATAGTTTAACCTCAGATGAGTAGTCTATAGATATCTAGGAATTGCAATGTTAGTACAGAATACGTGTCAATTGCTTCAGGATACTCTAAATTATTCTTTTTCCTTTTTGTATGATCCGTTGATGGAATGAAGTCTATGCATTCGGGACCCTTTAAACGTCCCGCGAATCTAACTGATTTTGTAGCTGGTGATATGTTGGAAAGATGACTTAGAACGGCCACTAGGATCTGAATCTATATACCTTCTCTTTTTCCTTTTATTGCCATCCAACGCATGGAACTATAGCAGGGTTTCTCTAACTTTATCCCACCAAGAACCCCTGTGGATGTCAGAGTTGTCCACGAACCGCCAACCTTTCGAGACACGATCTGAGTTATTATTTAGTCTATAATACGCAAAAAAGTGCCTCGTAATAGATCAAGTACAAAGTGTTATATGGTAATGAAAAAACAAAACAAGAGATGAACCAATATTTATTTGGAAACTTCAAGATCAGCTCTTTATCTTCACGACGTACTGTCATGCGTACACCAACTTCACCAAAGTCATGCAGCCTGTGTCTGTTTCATAACTCAGTTATTTATCACATGCACGGTACGGTACTACTATGGCAACATATGCGTATGGAACAAGAAAAGAATTTGTCGATAGGTACGACTTTTGTACAGTACTAAATTATATGATATATCAAATTTTAGTTCAACAAAAAGTACTCTAGTTTTTATTTTCAGAAACGTCTCACGAACCCACTGGGATGGACTCACGCATCCCTGGGGGCTCATGCACCCCAGCCAGGGAACACATGCGCTATAGGTTATATGCCCAAAAGTAGTTACCAATAGCGAACGCTGTTAACAATATTTGCCAGGAATTCATGAATACCATCAGTATATAAACCATACACTTCATGTCCTTTTCTTTTAAATGGATGTTCAACAACGTTTGTTCATAGCATTAAATGCATTTCATTTTCCTGCAGATGTATAACAGCACTCGTGCTGTGAAGCATTCAACTTTCGATATCAGTCTTAAAGAAGGGGAGTTGGTGACATTCCAATGTCAAGAAAGTGCAGCAATGACTACCAGCTGTTCTGATTTTAATCTTTTAAGTAAGTGTTCATATGTATTATTCAAAGACACTGGTTGTCCCAATTACGGCAACTATTCCACAATCGCATTTAGTTGCTAAGCCATACGGTGACTCTTAATTCAATATGTTTGATCATGTTATTAATCAAAAAACAATCATCTAGGTTTCAACTGTTAACTGCAACGTACCACCATCAGTGAATTTGGAGTGTAGATTAAATTCATACCCACCCGTCCTAAGAAAGCTACCGCTTACCCTCTGTCGAACGTAACCGTATGCATATCATGAACTTGATTCATCACAATATTGAATCTGTATTGGGCTAAGTGTTTGATTTCTTAATTTATTTTTAATATCTTGTTTGAAAGAATATTCCCGTAAAGCCTATTCCCACGTACTCGATACCATACCTAAGAAACGTACCTGCCCCCTGAGCCAAGCAAAATTTCCAATGTCTTAAAGCTCCTCTCATCTATAACTCTCCAGGAGCGTAAAATCAATTACAACATATATTAACTACTACTTACAGCTGTTCGATTTTATTGAAATCATCTGGCAATGTTAGGCATACTTTATTTAATTGATAAAACAACGAAAATGACGATGACTACGATGGCGATGATGATATGGATGACAATGACGATAACGATAAGGATGGAAATGACGATGACGATGACGTTGACGATAATGATTGTGATGATATGTCTCTTTGATAACTTTTTCTAACTTGTTTCTCTTGCATACTTTTTTTAATTGATAAGAACAACAAAAATGACGATGACGATGATGACGACGATGGCGATGCCGATGTAGATGACATTGACGATAACGATGAAGATGACGTTGACGATGATATTTGTGATGATGTCTTTTTGACAACTTTTCTAACTTGTTTCTCTGTATTAGGCACTTCACCATTCAGCTTCAGAGCGACGATCTCTCATCATCTCTGTAGTATACCGTGTATGGTGGAAGACCAGTGTGGTGTTACCATGATCTTGCATGTCGCAGAGGCAATCGCACAAACCACTTCACAAAAGACGACTCATTATACCACTCAAAATCTGAAGACAGATGGGATAGGCAATCAGCCGACAGACCACCAAAGTTCTATAACCAACAACCAAAAGATACTGCTAGTTTAATTGCGATTCCACTTATCGTAATTGCTATATTACTTTTGCTACTGATTGTCTTTGGTTGTTGGTATTACTGCCTATGTCGTAACTATAAAGCACCTGCATTTACTAAAGGACGCATGAAGTCGTCGAGGATTCCAAAAGATTGCACGGATGGATCTGATGAGGCGTGTGGAATGACTTCAAGAAACAGTATCAGGATTGTGGCCGATGGCTTGCAGGAGGAACCCATGTACTTCGAAGTGGATGAGAGCAAAAGCGTCGTTCACATGAATGAAAACAAATCAGTTATTAAAACTGTCGAAGCATCCATAAACGCAACATTAGATGAATCGGTAGAATATGATGTCGCCATGAAAGACAAGCGAGATTCCACGAAAGTTCCTTCAGATGCTGATGTTAAAACGCAAAATGAAAAGTTGAATGATAATTATTCCGAGCCAGGATCTACGATCACTGTGCAGAAGGCTGCTGATGTTGACCTAGATGTATCTGTGGTATATGCAGTTGTCAAGGAAGAGTGACATTATATAGAACACCTGCCGAAATGGTAAATGAATTGGCATATTTCTTCTTTCTACATTTCTGAGTGGGGCTGTCTCTCTCAACTGTTTTAAATATGGAGCCAGTGGTTTCGAAAATTCAATATTTTTAGCAGTCAAAGTAGAACGAGGAGTAAAAAGGGGTCAGAGATGGACACTTTGTAGAGGGTGGGGACGCCAAGAGGGTGGGGAAGTAGTGCGTCATGTCCTGTTGTAACTCATATGGATTTATGTGTAAAAGTAAGAGCCTGACGTTTCGATCCCAAAAGGATCTTCTTCAGAGGCTGCAAATGACAAGTTACAGTAACAGAAGGGACAAATACAGACACAGAATACAGACAGGTTAATGAGCATGGTGAACACAAAAGAGAAAGATGTAAGAGGATTAGTAGACAAGGGATGGAGAGAAGAAAGAAACCAACAGGGGGAAGAGGAGAGGGAGAAGATAAACTGTAGAGGGACAAGGAGGGGATTACGGGAAAAGGGTAGGGAGTAAACTAGAGAAGGACAAATACAGAAAAGTTTGGGGGAAAAAATGCAAGATTCCATGAAAGTTACTTCAGATGCTGATATTACAACGCAAAATAAGAAGTCATTCCGAGCCAGGATCTACGATCACTGTGCAGAAGACAGCTGATGATGAAGGCAGCTGATGATAAAAAATCATATGGACTTGAGGCAAGGAGAGGATGTGGGCAGGGAGGAGAGGTTATCCATTCGAAATCTTTGCGTTTCCAGTAGGAATGACTTTGGCCTAGTATATTGTCTGTAGTCATAACATATCATTCGACGTTAAAACTACAGATTTACTGACCAATACTGTGGCTGATCCTATAGAACAGGCGTAACACACTGATCCGGTGGCTTTGTAACTGATCTCTTGTTGATCTTGTTTTCTTACTTGGTAAATTTAGTGAATAGATGTTAATAAATTTTCGCTTTGTACAAATTGCAATGTCTATCTTTATATTAGTCTATATCCAAAGTTGTTCTTTTCCAATGACATCTCTTATCTGAACGAAAACAAATAGTTCAATAGTTCAGTATACACATCTGTCTCATTGAATGCGTTGAGTATTCTAGCTGGTACTGTCATAACCGGTCATTAGTCCGATCTGTTATTCCCGGTACTAACGGGAACAGTTTTATTGTTCTTTTATTGCCACTTGACAAGTTCACTAAGTCATTTTTAAAGTTCACCGCTGTTAGCATTTAGGTTACTTCTGTAATTTGAAATATAGCATAAAAATAATAACAGTATGTTTGTTCTGTCTTCTTTGAATACCGTATGTAATGCTATGAATGGTTCTTAAGACTCTTGACATGTCTAGTGACACGATGGTAATATAAACTGATCATATACTTTGTGTACTGAAATGATAGTGAATAAGACATAGAAGTAAGTAATGTAACACACTATTTTATAAAGTCAGTATAGAAGATTATCACATCAAGAATAATATTATGGTTGTTCAACTCGAAAAAGAAGAGTTTAAGGAACTATAGTCCACCTGGATGGGGTAGGAATATATATATAAAAAAAAGGAGTTAACACAACAATTTGGTGTTATCCTATTGACCGTTGCCAGGGCTATACAGGAAAATTATCTGAAGAGGACGAAATTGGACAACGGAATGAAATTGGACAACGGACTTTTTCCGCAACGGCAACCTACATTTCCACGATGGCAACTAAGTTTCCTCGCAAGTTTCTGCTACTTCAACTACATAAATACAGTACAAACGGCCCGCCATACATAAGGGTTAAAAGAATAGTCCAAGTTTTCATATGTTAAAGAGAAACATAATCTAAGCATTCTGGTGTAATTTGGATTCCTATGTTTTTGAGATAGTGGCAGTACAAGTTGCCACCTTTGTACCAAAAGTGAACTTGGAGCAAACAGGTGTGACGTCACTGTTGCACACTGAAAAATAATATATTGTTTTTCTTTCAAATTAATGTCCAATTTTATACTCCACAATTGGATGCATCCATTATGTGAATGTACCATAGGTATTGGTATTTTATAAAACTTCACATCCTCTTTAGACAAACTAGCAACCCTATTCAATCCAAGGTCAAATCAATAGACTGAAAAATAAAGAAAAAACAAAACATTATTTGTCAGTGCGCAACTATGACATCACATGTCCCCAGTTAGCTAAAAGGTTAACTTTTGGTAGAATATCAGATAACTTCAACTGTCAATATCTCACAAACGGTACTTATAGTAATTGAATGCAAATTTCACCAGAATGCTTAGATTATGATCCTCTGTAACATATCAAAAAGAAATTTTGACCTGGACTATTCTTTTAAGAAGCGGTTAAGTCATATGCGGTGGTTTTACTATGAATAAGCGATTTCGTAATATCTCCTATGCTCCTTTTGTTCATGGACCATGGAAAAGGAAAATAAAAAGAAGTGATGTTGACATCTCAACGTTACTGTAGTTAGTTCAAGTTACAGAACCTCATTCATAGTCAATTGCAATACAAATTAAAAATGAGCACTTTGTCCGTACAAAGCCTATAGAAACATCTCAACCCTCGGATTCTGGTACAGTTTCCAGCTTGTTTCGAAGTCAATAATATCTTTGTTGCGCTAGAGTATAAGTCAATAGTACACGAGCATTTTTGAAAGAAATGAAATTCATTTTAATGTAATATTCAACATTGTCTTTGTATGGCAGCAGAGTTGACGGATCCATTCCAGTCTAACGACCACGTTCAACTAGAATTATTTCCAATGCTTCTGCAATATCTTGCAACCCTCTCGTAAACATCCCACAGCGAGGCGGTTAGATTTACGAAAATACCTTGGTGACTCAACTATATAAGTCTCAAGGCTGCCCCATTTCCCCTTTACCTACTCATACGCAGATTAGTTATTGATCGATCTATTAATCAGCTGGTATAATAAATCGGTATTCGTAAGAGTGGCGAGTTTCCCCCAAATTTACAAATCAATTGATGATGACACCCTGTATAGGCAGAGGTGTAGGAGCCCTCACATTGATGGGGGGGGGGGGGGGGTTCCCCCAAAATATAACCAAAATTTTTCGCGTTCAACAAGTTGATGTACATATCGTGTAGGCATGCATCGGTTATTACATCGCATGCCAATTACATAAAATCATTTGCCGTGTTATTACCCTTTCATATTAATTATAATTTTTGGGGAAGTCGTTACAATAATAATGATAATAACAATATAAGTTTAACCATCGGAAAACACATTGCAATTTATTTTTCTTTCAGTTGGTGCCCGAAAAATTCTCAGCATATTGCCCGAATTTTCACAAAACTATTTGATTGGGAGCTGCAGCCCCCCCCCCTTCCCCAACCCACCGCCTATTTTCAGAATAGGTACCCTTCGAACTAAATCTGTGACTACAAGGTGGACACGACTGACTTTGCGTTCTGTCATGAATGAATAACTGAGTAAAGATGATTCCTTCATAAAGTGGAGGGTTAGCTCAGTGGTTAACGCCGATGCCTTTCAATCATAAGGTCCCCGGTTCGAGTCACTCCAAGATTAATGTATGTCGTCCAGTTACAGAGTTGTTGACAATTGACAATTCATAATCATGGACGTGAAATATGAATGTAAGAGACTGGCTTCGGTCAGCTTGCGGCATTGATACGCTAATGGTGGCTTCTTCGCGAGTTTCTGCTTGCAGGAGGATCTAAAATACATACATACATACATAAACAAGGAAACCACTTTTCATCTGGTTAGACTGGTTAGCAAGCAAATTTAAATGCCTCCTCAACACAAACCTGAAACTTCCTGTTTCAATAGATATGTCGACGCTCTGTGGTGCCAACATATAATATTATGTGCAATAAGAAGTTTGAATATTCAACAGCGCATTTTGCCTAGTTTGTAGCACATCAAAACCGCACGTGCAATTTCAGAGAGAAGAACTAAGTTCCACAAATAATTTTACTCTTGCGTCTCTTCTCCTACTCTTCGAGATGACGGCGGATAACAATATAATTCCTACGTCTATGGAAAACTACATTGAGTCCATTCAACACAATCGAGGTAATTTTGGATAGTAATTTCATGAAAATATCCCTTCGTACAGTAGTTATCGATCATCATGTCTCGCCTATCGCTTGTAAGTTGTATTGTGATTGGCCGGCCTATCGACGTTTAGTAACGTAAGGCCTAGGCTACAGTATGTCCACTTGCCAAGCATTTGCCGTTGTGGGAACTCCACAGAATTAGACAAATGTAGACAATAATCTAGCCTAGGCCTTTATTGCGACTCGGTTAGCCTAGGCCTATAGGGTAAAATCCATAGCTAATTACATCTATGGTAAGCTTGTAAGTTGTAGGTTCCAGTGCCATTCCGGGATAGGTACATAGGGCCTACAGCCATACCTTTCCGCCATAGGTTTCCAATCCTGTCCGCCATGGCAGAAAGGCTCAAAGTCTCAAACCCTATGGTGGAAAGGCACATATTAGAAATGGATATTCCAGAGGGGTGTATCATTGAAACTTTATTTGATTGGCGTGGAAGGATAGGTAAACCGTCTTCAAATGTGATGGTTTGCTAGATAGACTGAATTGTAGTTAAGACAAGATTGGGGTATAGATGTACACAGTCTGTAATGTAGCATGGACATGGACAATTCCGGACACCTAAGCCTTAAAACACCCCAAAACTATATCTTCTGGTATAAATCACCTGAAAATATACTTGATATGGTGGGAGAAGTGTGTTATATTACGATACACGGCCAAACTTTCTTTCCTGCAAACTGTTTTCACGTTGTATTCCAAGAAGATTCTTGTGATTGTGGAACTGGTATTTCTTTGCTAGAATATTGCTAATTTTCGGACACACAGTCCCACAGTGTGGCGCTGGTGATAAAATTGGTGGCGCAGTTGCTCTTTCAGTAATTATAACAGACTTCATAGATCTCCGTCGTTTTATTGACAAATATGTAAGTATTTACTTGCACACGGGTCATTTCGTACTTTTTGGTGAAATTTGGCTCTTCCTGTAGGTTGTCATGGTGAAATCGTGCATTTCTTAGGGGTGTCCGAAATTGGCAGTGTTCCGAAATTAGCAATACTGACTATACATGTTGATTGAATAGTTTTAATTGTAAGTTCGTAATCTTGAGTTAATAACCTGTCTTCAAATATAGCCTATAATGGTAGGTTGAATAAATCAAATTAATTTAGGTTGATTGTTTATTAAAAAGACCGATTCTGATTGTCGATTTGAATGACTGATTTTGTGGATTTTGCGGGCCTTAAGGCAGTGTGAAGCAGAGCAATATACAGTGCATATATAGGCCTGCAGTGCACCCACAATACATGTGCTCTTTTGCCATACAAACGTGCTTCACCGCCATTGGGGTAACGAGACGGAATGGCACTTTTTTATGGCAGAAAGAGCACATTTTCTATGGCAGAATGTACAGATGGCAGAATGACACAGCCCCCAAGCTAGTAAACTCCAAATATTAGGAGTTTGTCCATTGTTCAGGACTACCAAATTACTCGAAATAGGCCTAGGCTAGACTAGAGATCACATAGTTGTCGAACCAGCCTAGCCAGTATTAACACTAGTGTCAGTAGGCCTAGGTTTACTAGTAATACTAATATCACTTGATAGTATTACTACTTACTAACTAGTATCACTGCAATCTAGACTAGTACTGGTGTCCAGATGTTACTAAGTTTAGGGGCAGTCGCTGGAATTCATCTTAAAATTTGAAAAGGGGTAGCATAATTTCTATTTTATCTCTGTAGCATCCTGTTTGTAAAGACAGCTTGAACCTAAATAAGCTTTGATTATAATTGACTATGTTACATAGCCTGAAATTCACATGAAAAGCATCAAGTTGCACCAAGTGATGAATAATCAGACTTCCAATCATTCTATTTGGCATTGTATTTTTACCTTGATCAAATATTTGCTTCTGGTTGAGGTGTTTTAAACTTGGGCATATCCTTGCAGCATAGAACCACCAAAATATGTACACTGTGATCCTGGAAATGCCACCATGACTAATAGATGCGTATACAATGTAGCTACTGACCAAGTTATGTCAACATGAAGGGGAACGGGGGAGGAGGGGGGGGGGAGACTCAACATCAGTATCTTTTCCAGGATTTCCTTGAACATGATGGTCATCTTATAGTAGGGCTTAGTCCTAGCCTATAGCAATTACTGTAGGTTAGCCTAGGCAGAGCTACTGTAGCGGATGCTTAGCCCTACTATACAGTATTACAATGGACTTAGATCATGTACAAAGAATTGGGCATAAGTAATGTTGCATGATTGGGTCAATTCTGTATAACCTTACCCAAGTGGCTGTCAAAGTTGTAACCAAGGTGAAAACCTTGTCAAATTGTAAACATAAGTATTTAAAATTGGTGTTTCAAGTTTTGTTCATGAATATTAGAAGTAGGCCTAGGCCCTAGACTAGAATATTTTCTGTTGATATGGCAAGTTTCTGCCGCACAATGGGTTATCTTCAGAAATTACTGAATTGATTCAGATTCACAGGGCAAGTCTATGATCATTAGGATACTGGTTGAAATCCTGTTCTAGCCAAAAGTAGCTAAAGTTGTTTTTTGTCAAACACTTTTCTGCAGGCTGTCAGAAGTTCTGCAAAATGTTGCTGTCTCATCGTTACTGTTAATGGTTCTTATTCTTGCTTACGTATGCAGCTTACACAGATAGGTATAAAAGGGAAGCCTCTTTTACAAGAAAATCTATTTGAATATTATTATTTGAGTGGCATCCTCATTTTAGTGGATTGTCATTACTGTATGAGAAAACCGTCTTTAGAAATCTAGCTTGATTGTTTGACTACTTTACCTACAGTACATATATATGCCTAAGTTCTGAATTATTACTTTTTGAATAATTTTCATTGATTATAATTTTCACAGATGGATCCATCATCCTAGGAGCATCTGGGCTTACTGGTAGGACCTGGGCCGGATCTCTCTGGTTCTACGAGGATCCTGCCAATGCCCCTGATGTCGATAAATGCAGCGCTGGCGTGCAGACCAAGGCCGGCATAACAGAAGTACAGTGGATAGATGAAAGCAGAATTGCGGTCGGCTCAGATACAGGTACGTTAGTGTAAAAACATAGATTGATATGAGCAGTGTCGTCACACACTATATTCATTTATCTGTCGGAAGTGGGCAAGGTACTTTATCTCCAAATTGCATCTCTCCACCCAGGTGTATAACTGGGGACCAGCTGTGAGATACTGTTAACTGTCAGTTGGGCACTGTTCAGCTGCTGCCATGTGGAGGGATTGTCTCTTTGTTAGACAGGTTATCATTGACCAGGGTAATATTGTGATGCACAGTTGAACACCGTTATCGGTGGATCAGTCTACGCTATATAAATCTAATTATTATAATTGCTATATGACATGTCCATACAGTACTTAACACTATAGCTGCTGGTTCTTAACCCACTATATAATGGACTTATTAAGGTACAAGATTTTAGTTTGTATGCTCTGAATTCTGTTTCTTGTGAGACACTATCATCATTCGTGTAAACAAATTACAGTACTTTATATACACAGATAGTGTATGCATTGCGTTGGGACACAAACATTTCACACTTATGTAGAGGTAAAGTTTTAACGTGACAGGTAGTTGAGAAGGACATGGGGAGAAGTGTTCACCTACAGTATCACAATATGTGACCCTTCCGTAAAAAGGTAACAATCAAAAATCATTTTTTGCTCAGTGTATCAGATTATGAAGTTTTTCTTTCTTCTTACACATCTCTGCAAATATCATCCCTTTTGCAATTTAGCAATATTGATTCCATGCGCTGGGTATTGTTGTATTGGGTTTCATTGGCTGTGTTGTATTTCTTCGCAATTAATTTTGATGCTTCTCTCTCTATCCCCTCAGGTGCTATTGAGGTTTGGCAACTCATAAACAGCAGGAGTGCATTCCGGAACTTATTTTACCTCTATGAGCATAACAACATTGTTCATTCCATCAGCATTAATTCCAACAGAACCAGGATTGTCAGTGGATCAGCAGACTGTCTGTAAGTGTCTCAATCTAATATATTTAAGGTTCAAGGGGAAGGCCAACATTAACTCATCATCCATTGGCTAGTGCTGGGAAAGAATTAGTGTTCAAATTGGGTATTTTGCACTTTTGAAGGCTTTGAAAGTTCCCTTAATACAAACTTATATGGTAACTGTTTACAAAAACTGCTATACATCTTTGCACTTGTAGCACAAGTTGCCCACTTTGCTAGTGCCTTAGAGATGCCAGCAATGAACAACATCCGTCCCATGGCTGACAAAATTATACTCCATGTGAGAGCTATCACAGTTTTCATGTTTCGTCGCAAATAGAGCTCAACAGAGTCTCAACATTACATCATAGAGCCCAGGCGCGTAGCCAAGGGGGGGCGAAGGGGGCAGCCGCCCCCCCCCCTTGAGCATATTTTTAAAATTTTTTTTTAATGTTTTTATGATATCGCTAGTAATTTCAAAAGAAAAAATGCTAAGATGCAACTTACAAGGCCTGGGAAGTGCCATTTCCAGCGATCTGGGAGGCATTTTCAGCAAAAATTTTCTTGTACGCTTCGCGCCAACCCATGGTGGTGCTACGCTTAGATAGTGTGCAATGCCGTATCTACGGCTCTGAAAATTTTTCTACATTTTCGCCCCCCCCTTGGCAAATTCCTGGCTACGCGCCTGATAGAGCCACAATGAATGAAATTATAATTGTTGTCTTGATTTCTCACAACATTTTGTTTCCCATATTAAAGATGAGTTTTGCAAATGCTAATTTAGCAATATATCCTAAACCATTGAAGTTTTGATTGTGATACTACATTGCTATTGGTATCACTTTCAACACTTGTGTATTGTGGACCTTAAAATATGAAAAGACAACCAAAGGTCAAACGTTTCACCTCCATGTGGCAGAATGACATCACAGATTAAGAAGGTGACAGCTCCGGACCCATGGCACGACCTTTGAACCACAATATCTCTCAAACAGAACAAGATCTTCCTCAGATATTTAGTCATCACAAACAGATTTAAGGCAGTTCCGTAAACTGTACAACCTTTTATTATGAAACAAAAATTAAAAAACGTTAAATCATTACAAGTAGAGTATCACATGAAAGCTAAAACTATGTCATTTCGTAATATGTAGCTAAGTTTTTCAGAAATGATTGGGTTCATGCAGGTAAAGGTGTGTATTAAGTCAATAGAAAAAATCTCAAATTTGCTTTGACATTATATAAATTAAAGAAATGAATTTTTCTGGAGAAAGTCTCCAGATTTGATATCCTTTGGTGGATGAACATTAAGTGAGTCGGTATGATAACGCTGATGTTGTAAATGTTTGGACCTTTAACAAAGCATGTAATCAGTATAATGACCCTGTTTGGTATACTAACTTAAGAGTAACTTGTATTTTCCTACTTTAAGACCATCTCTCTCTTTTGTTTTACCCCCTTTTCAGGGTGAAAATTTGGGATTTAAGCCAGCAGAGTTCAATATCAACATTCAAAGGCCACACCTCTAAGGTCACATGTGTTGCTTGCAGTCCCAATGAGTTAGACGTTTTCCTCTCATGTTCGCAGGTAAACAGCAAATCTATCGAGGAATGTCAAGTAGTGCAAAGAAGAAAGAAATTTATTTAGAATATCCGTATAGCCCTCTATCTGTGAGGAGGCATTGCTAAAGAAAATTTGTTTGATTCAAAAGTAATCCCTAAGCCTACCCCACATAAGTGTACTGTATGTAGCAAATGTATTTTGCGCACAGTTGTTGCGAAGAGTCTAGCTAAGAAATACTCAATTATTGTGGCTGGTGTAGCCACCCACATCGACATTTTGGGTAGAGACCGTGAAAGGAAAAGGATTGATATTTGTTAAGAAATTGGAAAGATCCTTGTGATGGTACAGTGTTAACTATCTCTATCTATTGTGACTTTAGTGCCCAAACCTTTCGAACACAATTTATGGTTTCTGTTCTGTGGGATTTTTGGTGAAGAGAATTCACAGTGGACATGTAATCAGCTGTTTGCTAAGTGTTTGATTGGCAAAAAACAAGAAGTAGTTAACTTCTGTAAATGTATTTTGAACTCAAGTCTTTAGTTCAAGATAGCTTTACTACAGTCATAAATCAGTCCTGCTCTTACAAGATTGTGTTTTGTGTTTTAACAGGATGGTAGTATTTTATTATGGGACACAAGGAAATCTTACCCAGCAAGGAAACTGACCAGGGTACCGGGGTCATCACTACCCACCTGTGTCACCTGGAAACCTGGAGAAACTCATGTATTTGCTTCTGGTGAGTATCAGACAATTTGGTTGAAAGATAACCTCTGTTTATTTATTAATTCGTTTCTACTTGCCTGCCTTCTCACAATAACTGTACAGACAATCGCTGGAATGCTGTTGATGTGGGGAGACAGGTAAGTTTGACAAATATGACACATTACCCACCTGTGCCACCTGGATAATCTCATGTATTTGCCTCTGGTAAGTATCAGACAATTTAGTTGAAAGATAGCCACTTTATTTATTAATTTATTTCCATTTTATTGCTGGAATGCTGTTGATGTGGGATCAAGTTGTTGGTTTTGTTTCCATGTTTGATTCTGTTTTTCTAGATCATATTATACTAGGAATGGAAAGGTCATAAATGTTAAATGTTACCCTGCATCTGACAAAGGAATGTTTCACCATATGTGATGATAAAGACAACGTACATTTAATCGATGATCATTTCCTGCAGGGTAGAATTGTGTATTCAGCTGTAATTAGTGTATCCATTAGCAATTACATCTTAAGTCTCTGTGTGTTAGATATTCACAGAAATGCAGTACAGTGATTACTATCACTCAGTAGCTTGCATTTGGTAAGAATTCTCCACAAATAACCATACTTTGTTTTAATAATACCACCCTGGATTCAACTATGAGATATTGATTTGTCAAGGATCCAGGTTGCCGCAAAGGATCACTGGTATCATCTCTCTTTCTGTCATGCCAGTAAACACAAGAATTCTCTTATCTTCTCACAGGTGATCAAGTTGGTAATTTGATGCTGCAAGATACCAGAGGAGATCTGAATACAACCAGCTTGTCTAAACCTCACAGTAGAAGTATTCATAGAGTAGCATTTTCAAATAAAAAGTAAGTTTGAGATTTATTTGAAGAAACATTGTTTCTAGATCTGACTTGAGTAGTACTTGATAGGTCACAGTACTACACATTGAAGATCACAAGCTCAGAGTAGGGGTATTCCTTTAGTTGATGTACTGTACTGCACTAGAGGTGACTGGCTAACCACTACCAGCTCGTGTTGAATATTCATAGAGTAGCATTGTTCTCAAGTAAAAAGGAAGTTACACTGAGCAAACACTCAATGTCTATCTGACATGAATAGTACTAGGTCACATTAGAAGTTTTTCTTTACTGTAATAATAGTAACAATAATAATAATCAGCAGTTATATTTAACAACGCTTCAGCGACCACAAATAAGGGAGAAACCAGCAAGGGCTTATGGTTTACAACTAACACGTCGGGTGGCTTCCAATTCAACATTTTATCTCAAATTTTGAATCTCTTTCAAGTTAGAAAGTCATGTACAGTGGTCATCTAGCATTCAGAATTACTAGCTCACAGTAAGGGTATTCACATAGTAGCTTTAGATCAGATGTATTGTAATGCATGTGTTATACTAGATGTGACCAGCTAACTACGACAAACTTGTGTTGAGTATTTTTCACAGAGTAGCTTTGTTCTCAAATAAATAATAATTTGATGTGCTGCAAACACTGTATGGAGATAATGTGAAAATGATTAGCACTACTGTAGGTTCCTCAGCAGACATTTTCCTATATTGTAGCCTTTATGAAGCCTTAATGAACGTTACTAGCTCACATTACGTTTATTGACATAGCACTGCTTTCTCTGATGAAAAAAGTAAGATGAAAATGAACTGTGTGCAATACACTAGAAGTGACCTGAACACTTCCAGCTGATAGTATTCATAGAGTAGCATTGTTCTTAAATGAACAGTAAGTTGATGTACTGCAAACATTGTATGGAGATGTGACCTGTACACTGCTAACTCACAGTCAAACTTACTTAGAGGGCAACATTGAAAGACTAAACTAATAGGCCTGAACAGTACACATTCACAGTATAAGTGTGAGTTCTATACTAATTGGCCTGAACAGTACACATTCACAGTATAAGGGTGAGTTCTATACTAATAGGCCTGAACAGTACACATTCACAGTATAAGTGTGAGTTCTTTACTAATAGGCCTGAACAGTACACATTCACAGTATAAGTGTGAGTTCTATACTAATTGGCCTGAACAGTACACATTCACAGTATAAGTGTGAGTTCTATACTAATAGGCCTGAACAGTACACATTCACAGTATAAGTGTGAGTTCTATACTAATTGGCCTGAACAGTACACATTCACAGTATAAGTGTGAGTTCAATACTAATAGGCCTGAACAGTACACATTCACAGTATAAGTGTGAGTTCTATACTAATAGGCCTGAACAGTACACATTCACAGTATAAGTGTGAGTTCTATACTAATAGGCCTGAACAGTACACATTCACAGTATAAGTGTGAGTTCTATACTACTGAAATAGGCCTGAACAGTACACATTCACAGTATAAGTGTGAGTTCTATACTAATAGGCCTGAACAGTACACATTCACAGTATAAATATCCATATTGAAGTATTCAGCATTGTATTACTCTCATACTGTACTTTGACCTGAATTCTACACAATCAAGATACTCATATAGATTAGTGTTGAATTACTTACTTTACCTGACTAGTTCAAGGTAGGAAGTGTTCATAAATAATAGCATCATCAGATTACCTAGATACGTAACTTAAACAACACCAGCGCACAGTGGACGTAATGATAAAAAGTAGCATTGGATTTACCTGATTACTTTTAAGAAGGGAAAGTAGTAATTATAATTTAGAGCAGCTGAGAATTGTTCTTCATGAAGTTTCTCCTTTAGTCTAGCACAAAATATTGAACAGGTACCAACCATTTACCATGTCAACCATGCAGCTTGTACACTAGCCAGGCTAGGCTGTACACTCTTAGCTATGAAATTGTGGTAGGGTCTAGGTTCAGTTGCACGTACAGAAGGGGCCCGGGGGCTGTGACCCCCTATTGCCATCGCCAGTCAGTTGAAAATAGTCTTAATAGTTCTTAACATTTGTATTTCTTTGGGGGATGCAGGGGGGGGGGGAGTTGGGAAGGGGTAGGGAGTACCCCCTAACATGGAAGTTGGCTTCAACAATGCCAGGGCCACACTTCCTTTACCCACCTTTGACCATTATGTAATATAGTTCATGCCCCCATCTAACTCAGTTGGGGGATAAACTTTTAAGGGAATTTCGAAACCCGGTCCCCACCCCCACCCCCACTCCTCAGACATTTGAAAACCTGCAGAAGCCACTGACTATGCATCAGTGTATATAAGCGTGAAAATACTGGCTTTGTCAGGATTTTAAACAACTGTTGTGATAATGGTGAGAGATGTGAAATAGTTTTGGAGTGTGTACGATTACACAGTTGAGGTAGGTGCGAAAGGAGGAGGTAATGGGCGATGACTGGGAAGAGCCTCAAGGGGCGCAGTACTAAAGTATGACCAGTTATTAGGCTTAGAAAGGTAGAATAGTAGAGTACAGTACCATTGCTTGTAAATAACCAAACCAGGCAGTTTGAGGTGTTTCAAGAGTAATTTAGAGGGTTTACAGCAGACTGCAAAGATGAGCAGCCTCAAATAATGAATTGATTCTGGTAAGTTGCACATTTTAGTGTCTGCTGTACCTGACACAATATCAATTCTGATTCCCGTCCTGTGTGTCTCACATTTCTATTCATGTTTGCCTGTTATAACTGATGTATGTATGTTTATCCCTTCTGTGTATAACAGTCCCTTATGGTTAGCATCTGTATCAGAAGATTGCACAGCGTGTGTCACAGAACTGCAACCTCAGCTTAAACAAATGTAAGTAACCAATTTTTTGTGTTTGGTTAACCAGCATGATTTGCATTTACTTTGCATTTACAGGAAAGGTTATTCCACTGCAACTTTCAGTTGTGAGGATTGAATAAGCACCTCAAGGTGTTTATATAAGTTGCAAAATAATTGTGAGATAAGCAAGGAAAACCTGCAGTGGATCTGTCGTTGTGTTTATTTTCAAAACTTATGAAACGTGCGAAAATATCAGTGATGATTATGAAGGAAATGTCAAACAGTAAAAATGTTTTTCACATTTCCTGTTTATGTAGAATCATGACTCATTCAGTCGTTTATTGTTTTCTTAACTAAGTCTGGCAATGAGAGGGATGGTGTAAGGTGACATTGGGTGGCAAACGCAGTTGAAGATTACAATGGTCCAACTTCTTTCATGTGTTTTGGAAACTGTCTGATCAAGACCTTCCAATTTCATATTCTGATGACCTGTAACAAGGAAGCAGGAAAAGCTACTTTGTTCCTAGCTCTGTTGAAAGTTAAACGCCTATCACTCAGGCACTCATTGGACGAGACTGTCGATACAGTTAAGCTTTTTTTGTACGGTTTTAAATAGAAAATTTGATTTTGTTACCTACAGCTATCGCAGCTACAGTCATAATGATTTTGTCCAGGGTGTATCATGGGATACATTGAGCAACAGACTCTTAACATGTGGATGGGATCGACAAGTCATCACCCACGACGTCAAGCTTGCCTCAGATAGTGACACCTCTTGATGATGCCAGTGCAAAGAGCTAGGAGCAGTTCTGTTCCTCCCGTCGTCATGGTTTTTGTTTGTCCGATGCAGCATTAAGTGTTACTCTCATAAAGCATTTTTTATGAAACACCCCAGCAACTTTTAGTTTTGTGTAAGCATGTCGTCGTAAAGTGCTTATGAATGGCTTTTCTTGTTACATGAGGCATAACAGCAGTTGACTTTTGTTCATGTTAAGAAACTTTGTATCGATTCAACTCTATACTTGTGGCTGGTTTGAAGTACGAAGAGTGGATTGTGTTATTCATGAAATAAGCTGTAAAGTTGTAAAGCAGGTGACATTTTGGACAGCCATGATCTCAGTTGGCTTTGTGAATTGCTAATATTCCCAAAAAACAATTTCCAAAGTGGTTAAAATTTACGTGTTTCGAATGTTGCGGCGTTCAGCATTCTATGGATGCTCTATACATGAAAGTCGCCACATTCCGCAGTCAGAGAAAATAAGAGTGTTCGTCCTTTGATCCACACTTTACCTTTGCTACCAAAATCTACGAATCTTCAAATTGAATGTATCCAAATCCCCACCCCCTTCCCTTCCCCTCCCGTCACCTCCACCAGAAAGCGGAACGTTTTGAAATTTTCCGAAGAACTTCTGTGTAATTAATAGTTCATGGATGTATTTTAAATGAAGAATAAAAAGGTTTGTTGTTTTAAAGTGGCTGAAATTAACATCAAAATGCAAACGAGGGCTGTAATCTTGATACTTTATGAAAATTGAAGTATGAAGTTTGTTGTAGATCAAACTGACTTTAATGTTAAATGTGACTAACTTATTTGATCTGTCAAAAATAATTACAACGAGTAGAACGGTTGCTAATGAATTATGTGGACTTTCAATTGTTACTGTGAACTCTTCTGGATCACTGCAACGTTTGCTGTATGTATGTTATGCTTGATATGTTGAACGAAGCATAGTTGAGAAGTGGGAACACAAGATTACTGCTACTACATGGCATGGGTATGATGTTCATCTGTGATTTGTTTCATATCATGTTCACCAAACACATTTTAAACATTCATCAAACACTTCCATCGATGAGTTTATATCAGCACTGCAAGGACTTTAAAACAACTACAAACATTGTTTTTTTTTTATATTATGAGGTACAATAATAAGCAGCAGTCCATTAGGTGTAGAAAGTCATGAATGCTTTATATAAAATAAAAAAACATCTTACATACAGAAGTAACAGTGGGATGTTGTGCATTAAAATAGCATAACTACATTATTCTGATGTCTTCGCCGTATGGAAAACTGTTTCTTGTGTTTATTTAGTTTTATTATTTTCAAGTGACTTTTAAAAATTACTCAAAGAAAAAAAGGCTCAAAATTGAATTGATTTCTATGTTTGTTTTTTTTCATTTTTCCTTGGTTATTTTGACCTTGTATTGGATAGGGTTCCAACTATGCTTTAGGGGATGTGAAGTTATTAATACCATTATGTCTGTAGTTTTTAGGTTTGACCCCATAACCTCATTAATATTCATAAGGCCTGCACAAAAACAATAGGGCGCACCTTCTCGCTATATATAATACATCTGCACAGCAAGTATGACCAAAACAAGTGTCACACATGCACACTCACACATACTAGCATTATACATAGCTTTCTAGGACAGTGGCTCAGCATCACCACTTGTGGGACCCTGATGGTCACTGTCTTACACATGTTGACACAAACTCCTTGTAGTATGACACTGTGTCATAAGTGTGTGAAACAATCTGTGTGAAATAGGTATACTTATGTAATACAAGGAGAGGTCTAGCGCCATCTATTAAGCATAGCCTACACATATGACTGCACAGGCATCCAGACATGACATAACAGTTAAGAAGTTTGGAATTGGACCTGTGAATCCATGTAAGTATCATCTTTGATTTGGGCAATTAAACTGTTGATATGTTTTATACGGGCTCCTTTGCTGGAGGTTTGCATATGTGTGTGTTAGGTGTATAAAATTGCTTTAAGCTCATCCTTTTATCTTACATTTATTTTGCTAGCCTAACATACACAATGTACGGCCTAGGCCTAACACACATGCTACTAATGTTTAGTCATACTGCACTTTGCCACTATAGCATTAGGTCTAGCCTGTAGGCCTACTTATATTTTAATGGATGATATAGGCCTAGCCTATAATCTATTTTGTTTGGTTTTTGCAACACATGAGATAACATGAATATACTGCTAGCTATGGACCCTTTCAAGAGACTGAGCAATTACCATGATCATTGAGTCGGTCAGCGTGTAGCCTAGGCCTAAACATGATGAATGATAGTATAGTAAAGGCTTCATAATTGACGCACCTTCAAATATTACTAGCAACGATACAGCTCCAGGCAACCTTAAACTATTTGCAGCCAGTGGCGTCGGGCCCATTGGGGCCCGGGGGGGGGGGGCACGGGCCCCCCCAAATTTTGTCAAAGGTGTCATAAAATGTTGTCATAATTTAAAAAAAAAAAAGGGTTTTCGAACAGTGTCACGACTGAATTTCTTGTAGGGCCTACGAGAAATCGGGCTTCTGTTGACTGCTTGGTCAATGGTTGTTGATATTCAGTCAAACGAAAGAGTTAAATAATTACTGGTTGATAACTAATGAACCAAATGTGCCATCAACGCTGCCATCGTTGAACAATATTATATATACGTAGTCCCAGAGTAAGTGCAACCCGTTACCTTTGCCAAAGTCAGTCAATTTTCCATGAAAAAATGGCAAATTTTTCTAAGCCTGTAACAAAGTTCGGAAAGTTAAGATAAATGTAGTGAACAGAGATTATGGGACTCCATGTGAACTTCTTGCAATCAGTTCGCTAAAAGGTCCACCAGGATAAATTTTCCTCATGATCTGATAGGTAGTTTCGAAAAATGAATAATAATAATCATTTCAAATACAGTCACAATTAACCTGGAAAATAATCACTTTATTATCGCACGTTTTACCTTAGGTTTCGCTACTTTCGCTTTTTCTGCCCATGTTTTCAAGCGGCATAGCTCTTTCTTCACCCAGGTCACCACTTATCACGGGCATGGGCGGCGATCATGGATCAGCCAGCACAAAAATGTTTCGATTTCTTAAATTTTGGGCGCTTCTGGTAGACGAGGAAGTGGTAAACTGAGGAATAAATGGCGATCACTTCCTTCGAGAATATTTCCCAAAATAAAAAATTGCCGGAAATTTTTATCAATTTTAGGGGTGTTGCTTACTGCCATAAGGCACGGGAAGTGCCGTTTCCTGCAATCTGAGGGGTCTGCCAGACGAAAAATTTTCTTGTACGCTGCGCGCCAACACGTGGTGGCGCTCCGCTTAGATAGTCATCACCTGCTCACGGGCCCCCCAAAAATTTATTTTCGCACGACGCCCCTGTTTGCAGCGAAGCAGAGATACATATTTCATGATTTTGAATCCACTTCAGGTAGGCTTTGTGCTGATGACATTTTTTATTTGAAGCTTTTAACCCCCCACCCAACCCCCCCCCCCAGTTTTGCACGTATTTTTGGCATTTTTAAATGTTACTCACTACATATAACCAAAATAACCTCCACATGATATCATTACTCTCTGGGACCTAAGCTTAGATGCTCAGAGCATAACAAACAGTA
>KN887189.1:2613-21271 GCA_000934455.1 Apostichopus parvimensis
AGTTGAATACGCTGGTATTAAAGTACAACTCACTATGGCGCAGGTCAGTAGAAGAAACCTATTGATTCTTGTGCTCATCTCATGAATATTAATGTCAGAGTCAAATGTCAAAGAAATCAAATGCCAATAAATCCGCAACAAATGTCAGAATTTATTTATACTTGGTATTGATATGTTGGGAATGGTAATATATAAGTTGATATGAAGCATATTTATTAGGGGGCGGAGCTTAAGTTTATTTTCACTAAAATAGCTTGTAAACACAGTAACTGAACAATGACAAGTTGGATTGAAGTCATACTTGGTACATAGATGCGTCATAGTGAGTAAAAGAACCCTTCAACCCTATTGATTTTGGTGCTCATCTCAAGAATAATAATGAGGTCACAGGGTAAATTGAAACATTTTCAGAATTGAATCACACTTTGTGTGGAGGTGAAAACCTTTGAATTGCTAGTTTGTGCAGTGCAATTACCTTTTAATGTTTTACATGGCAAGGAATCACTAAACATTTTTGTTTTGTGTTTGGTGATTATAGTTGAGTCCATAAACTAACACAGTATATTGAGCATGAAAAGTTTCCTGAAATTGGTATAATGCAAGATAATCATTGTTCAATTTGAATAATGCAATGCATCAAAGTTGTAAATAATCACCATGCACCATTATCAAACAGAGATATATACTTAAGAAATGGTAACTAGTATGCAGACAATCCAGACTGAATACTTCTCAAAGCTCAGAAAAGGTAAAAATCTGATCAACTTCCAAACTTTGTACCTTATTATGGTTAATTTAGATTTAACTGATAAAATGTATGTGAAGCTTGTTTTTTTAAGGAATTTTTTATTCCTTGTCACCAACAAAAGGAATCTAAGTGATGGTGCTGGCATGTGGCACATTGAGTAGATGAACCCTATTGATTGTGTCAAAGGTCAACAGTGATCAAATACTGACATTCTTGTAATTGATATAACATAGCAGTCAGTGCTCACTTTGATTGATCTCAGACTTGGTAGGTGGGTTGGCCTTAATGGATAGATAACTTTATTGATTATGTAAAAGGTCTAAGGTTAACTGTCAACACGAGAGAGAACATTGAAAACCTTGAAACTTCCATAACTCAGCAATGCCAACTTAAATTGATCTCGTACTTGGTACTGTAGGTGTATAGAGAAAAGATCCTATATTGATTATATTAGAGGTCAAAGTTTATGTGAGGTCAACAGGGGTCAAGCACTCAAAACCATGTAACTGCCATAATGAGACAATGCAAACTTTAATTGATATCATACTTGGTATGTGCTGTTGGCCTTAGTGAGACGATGAACCCTATATTGGAGCTGCCCTGTCCCATAAACCTATCATCACCTCCAATCTACCTATGGAAAGTACTTGACCACATTTGTATGTGGAAGCAAATAATCAGCTAGCCTTGCAGAAATGAAACAATAAAAATATGTTTGAGAATGGTTCCTTGGGAACTTTAAATTTGACCAAATTACTATACTAGTTCATACCAGTTGAATTTGACTGATCACAAGTGTACAATTGTTTTAGTGGTAGTCATATTTCAATTGGGCAAATTCTGTAATGTTATACAGTGAATAAGTTTTATGCCCTTATATTTCCTATTTATATTACATATAGATGGGGATTCCACACACATGGATGTATTGATGGATTTTCAAGATTAGTGCCGTATCTAGCTTGTGAGACAGTTTGTGATGCCAACACTGTTCTTGGGCATTTCGTAAATGCTATCAAGGATTATGGGGTGCCAATGCCATCAAGAGTGCGCAGTGACTACGGTGGAGAAAACATAGATGTTGCCTTGCTTATGAACTCTCTGCGTGGACTAAGCCGTGGGAGCCACCTTACTGGAGAATCTGTTCATAATGAGCGTATTGAACGTCTTTGGAGGGATGTACGCAAGGATGTAACTTCTCTCTTTTATGAAGAGTTGTACAGTCTTGAGGATGACTTGGTGCTTGATGTGGGTAACCCAGTAGAGAAGTTTGCTGTACAGTTGGTTTATTTACTCATTATTAATGAACACCTAGATTCCTTCAGAAAGGGATGGAATTGTCATGCAATTCGTACAGAAAATCACAGAACCCCTGAACAGTTATGGTTTCAAGGTGTTTTGACAAAGGCTGACTCCTCTCACACTGCTATAAATGAGCAATTTGATAATCAGCACTCACTGGAGAGCAGGATTGAGGAAAGCATACCACTTATTGTGGGACCTAACAGTGGTAATAGAAGA
Organism: Apostichopus parvimensis; assembly: GCA_000934455.1. Taxonomy (NCBI): domain Eukaryota; kingdom Metazoa; phylum Echinodermata; class Holothuroidea; order Aspidochirotida; family Stichopodidae; genus Apostichopus; species Apostichopus parvimensis. The sequence continues at coordinate 4,883 of KN887189.1, forward strand.
ATGAACAATTCTCCACCCTTTGAGATGAAAGGGGGGTGTAGGCGGTTTTACACTATCTAACGCAACGTAGTCGCCAAGAACCTGAAGTATTTTTAAGGGAGGGCCCGAGGAACATGAGCCTATAGCATGTTCCTCATGGTGAAACATAATTGCACCTATTAGGTGAATTGAGTACATACTGTTAATAGTAAGAGAGACTAGTGTAGGTTCTTATGACCAACTAGACCGGTTTCTGCTCTCAACCTTTATAGGAGGAGCTTCATCAGTAGTAGCCTTTGAATATTATATATTCGGCCTGGACGTCTCGTTCTCAAAATGCATCTATTTTCTGTGCACAAGTTTTAATGGACTCATAGTGCAGCTATAAGAGCATCTAAAAGAGCTTCGCGTGAACCTTGAGAGTCAGCTGATTCTTCGTTAGTGCGAAACCTTGAATTAACAAGTAAATCTTTGAGATTTTGGGCCTTTTTGTAGGCTAGAATCGGTTCTTTTGGAACTACGTTGCGTTAGATAGTGTAAAACCGCCTACACCCCCATTTCATATTGTGTGGGGTGAAGAGGGTGTCCAGTTATTGGTCAATAGTGTTACCCCCTTGAGGATATAGAAGTAGTACCAAGCTCTGAATATTCAAAACTTCACCTCACTACATTTGAAAGGAGACTCGACTAGCAGTATCGATTATCTACTGAAATCAAATCAGACACTAGTTTTAAGACGTCAATTGAAATTTCTAAATGGATAAACAACATGTGATAACTATTGTGATCTTAATGTTGAATGGGGGGCACACCCTGAGTGTAGTGACGTTGACATTGATGGGGGCTTTCTGTCAGATATGACAGTGTGAAGCTGAAAACCTCTACGAAAAATTGTACTTTGAGGCTGAATTAAAAATGCTTACTTTTTGAGCATTGCTAATAAAATAACTCACAAATCAATACCATATTTTTGTTTATCTACATCTTATCTTTGATAGCAGGAAACATTTGCCTGATGTCACTGCTGTACAGTTCATTTCTATGTGATAAGCACCATAAGAAATGTTTGGATTCAAATAGCTGTCAGCCATTTTGTTATAGAAACAAGTATGTATTTTTAAATATGCATGAAGAGAATTGTTGTTCCTACTCTGGGTTTAAGGAAGGTTGGTGGACATTATGTTATTGGACCCTTTCCAACACTTTCCTAAGGTCAAGTGGTAATGGAGTATATTTGTTCCCCCCCCCCTCAACAGTGAATCTGGTGCTACTACTGTCAGTCAAATGTATATGCGTGCATCTTCTTTCTGTTCATGAATGACACCTTCGTTGGTGTTTAATATGGAACCGATTGGTTCAGATTTCAGGGCTGTAAAATTAAAGACAGGATGTGTGCAAGTTTTGAGTAACAAGTAGCACATTTATCCAACAAATGTTGTCTGTTTACCCAAAGAGGTGTGCTTTCCTCTCAATGTGAAAATAGTGTTTAAAGGCATTGAAGACTCCCCCAAACCGCGTGCGGCCATCTTAAAAACTTTACTTTCTGTTGCTTGCAAGTGACGTTTTGTTCGTGTCGCTACAAAATGCAGACAGTAATGAAACGTGATACCTTATTTGTTATCTTTAGCTGGACCTGAGATGTCCATCGCTGTACTGTGCTGTGGGTATGGACCGCAGCTGTATGTACTGACTGTACACTAGTGTCTAATTACGGACGGTAGCAAGCTGTGTGTGTATTTTATGGGATCCATGGTGGTGTTTAACACTTCTGTTACACCTCATTCGAAACTAGGTCAAATTACCGGCATTAGACATTTCGTTTTGTGCGAGTCTTCACACCCTTTAATCAGCGTCTGGATAATTTGAAATTTGTATATGAAATAATCTGTTTTTGTTCTGCTCAGTGCATTCTTTGACCTGTCTTTAATAAATATACACAGTATTTATCATCTGCCCATCCACCAACTTCAAGACAACTGGAACTTGACTCTTTCTCAAATTATCACTTTCATTTCTCAAAATGTGTAGATATATAAGAGAATATATTTGGTGTAATTTTGATGAATTCTACTACATTTCTTTTATCATACTCTGTTCTGGAAAAATCAATAATGGTGGGAATGGGTGATGGATCACGAAAGAGGGGCAGGCCACGAGCACAATGGATGGATGGTGTCAAGCAGGCGACTGGGCTGACTCTGGATGGACTGCGAGGGGCAACCAGGAGCCAGAAGGATTGGAGGATCAAAGTCATGGTCATCACTAGGGGTCGGACACGACTCGAAGGCACAAGTTAAACTCTGTTCAAAACTTGTATAACTTTCTTTGTGTTGTACATAGTAAGATAAATAATGCATAGGGTGCTCAAGAAAGATCTGTCACATTCTTTTCTATGTTATCTTGTGGAAGTGATGAACATTCACTATGTTTACAGAGATACTGCATATGAATGGAACTACAGAACAAATCACATACAAGAACAGTTCTGGATTTTATTCCATCATTTATTTTAAAGGAGATGAAAAGGTTAAGATTTTTTGTTCTTTATTTAATTAATGAGTTATGAAAGATCATCATGTGATATCTCACAAGTCTAAAATCCCAATGATAATGACAAAAAATAGACTCAAGGAGGCGTCCATATTTTCCCGCGCTTTTGATCATCCTGTGACATTTTTAACTTGCTCGCAATTTTTGTTGCCAAGCCACACAAAATATTTCGTATTGTAATTTACTACAGCAATAAATAAAGCAATTATTTATTTCGCATGTAATAACCTTTAATATTATTATATATATTTTTGTAATCATACCTCCCTGTAGATAATAAATTTTTGCGCTTCAAAAAGCCCAAAAATATGTGTATAAAAACGAGACTTATTAGGAAGAAATCTGCTGTACCAATTTACACACATTTAATCCTTGAATTATATAATAGATTGTTACGTTACTTAAAAATAAATAGGATTTCAAAATTGCACTAAATATTGCATAATTATAAAATATAAAAAGGCATATTTCAAGCACAATTTAATAAAAAAGACTAAATGTAAATAAATAATTTTTTTAATTAATCACACGAGGCTGAGAGATTGTTAGCGTACCGTCACCATCGAAACGATCAACATCAAACGAAACCACTTACACATCTTACAAAGCTACAGCAAATAAAATTCAACCCAATTTGGACGGAAAATAAATTGAGTAGTGACTATGGATACTTATGGCGTTCAGGGATATCTTTAGCTCAGCCTCAGTATAGCACTGATACATGTGAAAATCAAGAAAAGTTTTGTTACCTTAACAAACAAAAAAATGGTAAAGTCATTTTCCTTTGCAAACCAACCTGTTAACATCCCATTTTTTCACTGTTGATACTGAATGCAAGCTTTTTTTAACTTTTAAGGGCAACAGTCTGCTAACTATGGAGTGCAACATAAATGTTGTCATAAAATTTATCTGCAGTTTTCAGAGCTTGGTTGTTTAACATCAGGATAGCTTTCACTGGGTCGCAGACTCAGATGTTTGCGGACCACGCTGCTTTAAGGAATGTTCCAGTGGTGGTCATTAAAATGCTTAGCAAAAATGTTAGAAATTTTCAACACAATGCAATATACAAATCTACTGGATATTTTCTATACCTTGATAACGAAATATCATCTACATAACATGATGAATGCATTTGACAATAATACTGTGAAGATGTGACCATGGTGACATCAGAAAGTTGAATGGTAATAAATAATATAAATAGATTGACAGCTAACCAAATGAATAGATAAAATTTCATGGATAAATCAACAAGAAGATAGCAATAGGAAAAAGTCAAGCTATTGAGCAATGTCTACTACCATACAGACAAAGTGCTCTAAGGGATATTCTGGTGGTAATTATCCTCTTTGAAGCAGTCAACAGTACTTATAACGAGCTGGAAGGTGAATTTATATTGAAATAATTGCAGAATAAAACATCTATCATTGTTCCTTGGTATTCATTCAATAAATTTACTGTTTCTTAAGTTTAAACTTATCTATTTCTTAAAATTACAAGGCACTGCTGATGTGTAATTGACACACCCGTTCTTGGGACCAATACTTAACATCCCCAACCAACAGATGAGAGAGCGTACCTCGACAACTAACCATTTTCTCAAGTACTCGATGACTTGATGGCATCTAATGCATCAACACTGCAGTGCAGCTATGGTGACATGGCTTGTTTATAAAGATAACAGAACCTAACGCAAGTTACCAATTATTCGTAATACAGAAATACCAAATCTATGGAATAACTCCATTCCACAACACTGAACAGCAGCAAATTTTGAATAGGAATAACTCATGCTTTCACCAAGGTTTCTTACAACAACAAAATAAGTAAGTTGGCCTGATGTTTCGATCCTAGCAGGATCTTCTTCAGAAGCTAAAAAAAAATAAACAACAAATGATATTTAAAATGTTATTACAAGTGGCACTGGTTTTGTAGTAAGTTTGATATCACTGTACTTAAAGGTTCGTTCTTAAATGGTGATATTAATCAACTGAATCAACTAAGCAAAGTTCAAATACCGCAACAAATTTACATGTTATGTTTACTAACATGATTGACTTCAGTTCAAGTCACTATTCTCATTACAAAACAATGGTCAGGTCATAGCTTGAATATTTCTTATTGAAAAAATGGCTTTACATTATTTATAATAAAAAAAATAATAATATTAAGGCATTTATATTGCGACATGACTTAAACAATATTCTATGGCACTTTACAGGGAAAAACTAAAACATACCAATGAACAAAAACAGCAAAAAGAGAGAAAAAATATGATAAGTACTTAAAGGCCTTATTAAAGAGAACTGTATTCAGAGCTTTTTGAAAGTGAGAAAGTAAGTAAAAATTTTTGCTCCATCAAATCGGAAATTTCGATACACACATTATAAGAAATACAAAAAGAAAATATAAAAAAGAATGTATAAAAAAAGAAAATATTACAATATTACAATATTCATTTTTACAATTAATAACTAAAGCAATATTTCAGCTGTGAGCATCAAAGATATTTTCTTCCAATTGCAAGAGCCTCCAAAGCCACTTTCCTTCAGCAGGAGCAAAATCAAAATTTGTTGATCAGGACTACAAGAAAATACTAGAATAGTGTGCAGACATGTTCAATGCATAGTTGTGATTGGAATATTTTTAAATTTTTATGATATTGTTGATTATATAAATATCGCAGGAAGTTAATTCAACTATAGTTTCTTATCCACAAATATTACATTCAGGCATACTGAACCTTTCTGCAATACAGTATCTACTGTAACTGTATCATGTTATGTCTCAAAATGTTTTTGTATTATTGTTGATTATTTATTATTATTGTATCAAATACTGCACCAATTGGTTTCTGCAAAGTACTAGTAGTATTTGGAAGACAAAATATGACTGGAATACCACTGTAATTAAATTTCTGCACATGGTACAGTACCTGTGAACTGTACTGTAAATATGTGATTCACTTTTTTTGAATTGCACTAGCTTTGAATTGTTTTGAATTGCACTTGTTTTGAATTGCACTAGCCACCATCCCCCCCCCCCCCAACAGTTGCTAATAATGCAGTTAGAGAGTGCTAAATGATGAAGAGTGCATTGTTTAAACTTATTTAACTTTAAATCAATTTCTGACTATTTTTTACTTTTTTCTTACATTTTTATTAACCACTGCAATTGATAATGTTTTGGTGAACATAGCTGTTGGTTTAATGTTCTTATCCTTGTTTCCCTAAGTAATATAACTATTAGGCCAATAGCAATAAAAATATTGAATCTGAAGCAGCAAAAACATTTTGTGTCCCTCCATTACCATCGCAATTGTCCCTCCGTTACTGTACAAGATCAACTGTAGATTTGACAGTTGATGCCTGTTCATCTAATTTTCCCTTGGTGTATGTGAAGCAATGTAAATGTACCAGCCAACACATGATATAAATTACATGGTCAATGCAACTTAAGAACAAAGAATTTGAAGTCTTCAAAAAAAAGTGTGAAAACACATGTTAATTTGGTGTCCCTCCGATACCATGATGTTTTTCATGCCATATTTTTCCTACAGTAACAGCCACAAGAATTAAATTTATGGGTATGAAGCAAGTAACTACCTGTCTAGATAACCACACAAGAAATTGCAAAATACTCCCCCAAACTAATGCAAAGAGAGACAAAATGTGTAAGGAATACAGACAAATGTCCCTCCGTTACCGCTTCACCCTGCCCCTTAGTATACCAATGCCCCTATCTTTTAATCTATCATGGAGTTGAACATGAAATGGGTGACTACAGTCGTCCCAAACGGAGTTGAGCTTGGACTGTAGGAGACACTGGTAGACAAAATCAACAGCAGACTGAGACCCCCCTACTAATACTTCAGCTTTTTTAATGATGTTGTCAACACGATCCCTTTCTGTCTTACTAACGTTACCACCCCAACAAATGAGGCTGTATCCCCAAACTCCACAGATGGTAGCATTATAGAACATATCAAAAAATTTCCGTACGCACATTGAAAAGTGAAATGTGGACTGATTAGCACCAAAGACGGCAAGATGAAAATACACGGTTGCCAAACTGTTTTGTGCGGGTGGTGGGAATGTTTAAAGTCGTAGCAGATATACTTCTTATACGGTATGATGAAACACGCTTAGTAAACATCTTATTTATCATGTGAATACACACATAAATGTTATATGTAACTACAAACACTATCTTTCTGTTATCAGTAGTTAAAGTTAAAAATATGACAACGGAGTGTTGACAAGATTTGGCACCCCCCCCCCCAAAAAAAACAAATCTTTGTACTAGAGGTGTCATTGGCTCTGTACAGCTGCATCTGTACTGACAGCTTATTATTAATCATAAAGATTTGCTATGCAATGGTCAACTCTAGGAGATGCTAAGATACCTCTGGGAGAGGGGTCGTACTAGATTGGAATATTACATGCTTACTTTGAGAGCAATACCTTATGATGCTAATTTAATGAGTTTTCACATTTTTTTTCACTTTCATGTTTGGAATACTTTATTATATCATGTCCCTTTTCAGAAGTTTGGAGTTGAATTATATTTCATTTGCAACATTTGTATGACCTGTGTATCTTTTAATAAATATACATTTATATACATACCATTTTATATACATACCATTACACACCATGTGGAAAAAATTATAGCTGTGATCAGTGCCATGAGTGGTGCTGATGCAGGTTTGGCTGATGTATTTGTAGCAAATGATGTTGGTGTAGATGTTGGTGTGGTAGAGTGTGTTTCTGAATTTGCCTGGTCTATGCAAATAAGTCTGTTTGTAATAGAATCATTAGTCTGTAAAAACATTTCCACTGTCTCATTCAAGAAAAAATTTTCTCCTCTTTCACTTTCAAAAGTCACAATAGCAGACCCACTGCCACACATCAAATGCACTGCTACAGGGACCTCCAATGTAAGATTGAAACAATTAGAACATGGACTTGGAAGTTTTTTAAGTGGAGTTCCAATAAATCTTACCCGCTTCAATTTATGATTGCTTTCAAATGCAGCCACATCTATCGCAAATAGGTTAAGACAATATTTAACAGACAAGATATTCAAATTGGGCAAATGAATTGTAGACAGATTTGGAAATTGTTCTAAGGGGTTATGGTTAATTGATAAGGACTCTAAGTCACCATTTATTAACACGGGCATTACAACAAATTTGTTGCCATCTAAGAACACTTCTCTTAGATTGACAACATTCTGGAACACAGTTGAAGACAAGCTACTCAATCTATTGCCTGTCAAGTCAATAATTTCACAGGTCATATGATGGAATGCATCCTCACAGACGTGTTCATAGCCTTGATGACTGAAATCGCATCGCGTACTTCCTTCAAACTGGGCCTGTTTGACGTCATCTGCATCTAAGACTGAGTCGTGTCGACTTCTACTGCCAGGTGAACAACCATGTATAACTGCATTGGCAGCTGATGAGGCGATTCCACACAGAAGAAGCAGATTGATGATCAACATTTTACCTCCTCGTAGGTTCCTTCCTACAAATGGTGGGAAGTGGGGAAAAATGTATATCAGTAACTACAGAGGCTATGAATAGTGAATATTGATTAAAGGCTGATAGTGGGATTTAAAATATCTGTTATCGGCAAACTTTAGCTGATGGATAGTCTGACAACCAACAAACTTCTGCCGTACAGTAGTTAGTATATTACTGGCCTACATACATCTGCATTATGTACTATTACAGTAATTGGACGATAGTTGTTGTACGGTATTGCAAACAAACTGAGCTGCTTTTCACACGCAGACAATGAAGCAAATAAATGTTATAGGCAATGCATGAGTGCTTTAACAAATTATTCTTTATCGTACCCAATGCAAATACAGACATGTTTTTGTAAAATGCAGAAATAAATACAGAGTATCATCAATGATTCTAGCATTCAACTGTGAGAGTGTGATCCAACACTTCCATATGTACCAGTCAGTATACTGTAGGCAAAGCAAGCATTTTCTTTTTTCTCTCTCACAACTCAAAATATCCCTTTGACCCATTTAATAATGTTGTGAGTTGTGACCAATCAAGCCTTGGGTTGTACCTTGCCTTTTTTATGACAGCCCATGCAGTCAATGAACTTATGATATGATATCAGTGGTCAAAAATATAATCATATCAAAGTGATACCAAATGTAAGGATATGGTATTAGAGAGACTGCCAATTCACAAAACTTGTTTGTTGATCTGTTGAGCTATAAGTAATGCAAACCACATCAGTGTATGAGACCATTGGCAAACTCTGCAGTCAATACAAAAAAATAAAGTCTGAACTGCCATGTCTGTAAAGAACGGTTTGCAAAATTTTGAATCATTTTGCATGTAAAAGAAAAAACAAACAGATTCAAGCCCCTTGCTTTTATTTTTTTTATATGGCAAAAATATTTTCATTTTGCCTTGAAATGATACACTAGGCTGAGAAGATATTCTGATCTATTCTTCTATGTGCACTACTCCAGCCCCCCCCCCCCCTCCTCTTTCACTCCAAACAGACGACCACATATGCAAGTAAGAATGGGACTCATATTCTCTTGACCCTAAGTATCTTCGTCAGACTTTGCAGTCACTGTGCACCTGCTAGGCTAGCCTAAGTGAATTAAAGGACAAACTAAAACGAATGACAGCGAATGACAATTGACTTTGTACAGGGTTAATTATCATTCGCGAATGACAAAGAATGACAACGAAGGACGGTGGTGAGAAGAGATATAATGATTAACGGAGTGGAGTAAATGCGGTTATTGGTTTTCTGTGCAAAAATGATTTGAGGAAAATCGCATGTTATGTGGTTGCAGGGTTTTGGTGTAATTCACGGATAGAAACCACAGGGAAAGTTTTTGTGTGAGAATGCGCTTGAGTGCTGTACTTTTGACATTTACCTCTGTAGATTTATATAGAAAGATAACTGAAGTAATTGTTAGGTGCTGGCTAATTGGTATGTTTGAAACTGATATATCCTTGATTAATTTGGGTGGAAAATGCTATGATATCGTACTATTAAAGTATAAAAATTGTAGTAGCAACGACTTTTCTCAAAAATTTTCTAGGTACATTTGGCTGCAGTTTGAAAAATCCAATGAGATGAATCATCTGGCAACTTATATAGGCCCCTATATATATATTTTTCTTGTAGGGAACTTAGGAATGAATACATGGCGTTCGGGCAGTGACATGCGCAAAGGGGGGGGTGGGGGCTGGGGACGTCCCCTACCTTTATGATCAGTCGGAGAAAAGTCGAACCTCAGTCGGTGGAATGAGAGAATCAAAGAACTTGACCTTATAATTGCTAATGCTGGGACGTGGCCAAACGGGAGAGGGAGGTAATGGGTAAGCCCGTCGGTAAAGATCGGTGACAACAATAAAGGCTCTGATATAACGTTAACGTCTTCTTTGTATTTAGTAAGGGAGGAAAAACAGCTTCTGAAATAGGTGAAATAAATATACATGAGAATAGGCTAAAGAACAGGTACCATAATGTAATATGATATTAATACTTGCCATCAATACTCAATCTGACATATCATCCTATTAGACAATAACCATTGATCTATGAAATACCAATAACAATAACATAAATACATTTTAAGAATGAATAACCGCAAAATGAATAGTCTCAACTACGAACATCAACAAGAACATCAAAATCACATTCTCATGTCACAACTGAAAGTATCTTTAAACATGAATGATACTATTATGGTTAAGTCACAACATAAATCTAAATTACATATACCACCGTAATAACAATAAGATATAACAATATAACCTTGAGCTTAAATGTCATTGATGGAACACTATCTCTCAATATCATGCAATGGTACGATACACTTTCATGAACTTAACATAGGTTATTTTTGGTAATACATATATATAGTTTTAGGACCAGGAATGACAATATAATCAACTTAACCAAGTGTTCGAGTCGTTAACCTTTGACCAGGTACTACACAGTGGCTAACATTTGGATCTCGACTTTCAACAACTTGCATTACATAACCACCGAAGTACTCACCAACCCAACGAGATCATTTAAGTGGCGGATCCAGTGTATCGGATGACAGCGGCCTAGTACTGAATGTTCAGGTACACAGAATCTATACCAAATAAATATACACACAAATAATATAAAAGTACCAATCCACCGGCAATTGACCAGGAGAAACTTTGTATAGGTTAAACAATAACCACACAATTACACTTAAAAGTATAGTATGAAACAATGTAAAGTACATATTCTTCAAAGGAGAAACAACTATACAATCAAAGAAATCAGATTGGAAACAAGCTTAATAATCCGTAAATCCTCAAATCCATCATATCTAGTAGTATCGGCATATACTCTATACATGGGACCATGTGGTCGGTATATCAAACGCAATTTCTATGGAAACGTTACAAATCCTTTGTTCTCTATAAACAACATGGCGGCCGTTCAATGAACATCGACCCTTTTAACATCTCTCATGTCCATCCTAATATACCCAATATAATATCATGCATAAAATCATACGGCCTGACTTAAGAATCCGTACCATATGAATGTGATAGCTTACTTCGAATCGGCAGAATAATAAAGAACTGTATAATCCGGTTGAACGTGCTTGGTTTAATGGAGGCCTCATAATGAATAGGTGCGTCGCGTGAATGATTCGCTCAACGTATTAATAATTTATTAAACTCGTTGGATTCACTTGAATGGATTAAAGGGGTAGAGTTATTATTAAAGGGGTAGCGTCGCGTGAATGATTCGCTTGAATGGATTAAAGGGGTAGAGTTATTATTAAAGGGGAAGCGTCGCGTGACTGATTCGCTTGAATGAAGTAAAGGGGTAGAGTTATTATTAAAGGGGTAGCGTCGCGTGAATGATTCGCTTGAATGGATTAAAGGGGTAGAGTTATTATTAAAGGGGTAGAGGGGGTAGAGTTCCAAATGACAGTCTTTAGTTATTTTATTATTAAAGGGGTAGAGTTCAAAAGGAATACAATGAGCCAGAGAATAACATTCTGCATTTACTTTATTATTTAACATTAAAGGGTATACTCGGTTAGAGTAAAGCTCAATGATAATAACATATAACAAATTAAGACGACAATAAAAATAAAAATGTTTCATCACTTGCGACATTTCTGAAAATAGCCAACAATTAGTCCTATGCTTGATGGGACTCTATCTAGCATACAAGCCATGAAGTCACGGTACCCAGAATCCACTTTTCCCTGTTTCAAATGGAAGCCTACTAAAGAAACCCTGTAGAAAGCGAAGCGAGCTGCTGTAAACTACAACAAGAAACACTGATTGGATGATTCTCTCATTGTATTGCATAAGTAGACTATACTTATTTAGGAGTATTTATATCATTTCAGTTGAAAATTACCAACCTCCCTATTTTCGCCCTTGTTCTCCCTATTTTTTGGCCATGAAAAATGTTATTCTCCCTATTTTGGGGTCAAACAGGTTGACAGGTCTGCATTTTGTTATAGGATCAATTATGTGTTTTAAAATATGCATGAAGAGAATTGTTGTTCCTACTCTGGGTTTAAGGAAGGTTGGTGGACATTATTGGACCCTTTCCAACACTTTCCTAAGTTCAAGTGGTAATGGAGTATATTTGTTCCCCCCCCCCCCCCTCAACAGTGAATCTGGTGCTACTACTGTCAGTCAAATGTATATGCGTGCATCTTCTTTCTGTTCATGAATGACACCTTCGTTGCTGTATAATATGGAATCGATTGGTTCAGATTTCAGGGCTGTAAAATTAAAGACAGGATGTGTGCAAGTTTTGAGTAACAAGTAGCACTATTATCCAACAAATGTTGTCTGTTTACCCAAAGAGGTTTGCTTTCCTCTCACAATGTGAAAATAGTGTTTAAAGGCATTGAAGACTCGCCCCAAACCGGGTGCGGCCATCTGAAAAAGTTAACTTTCTGTTGCTTGCAAGTGACGTTTTGTTTGTGTCGCTACAAAATGCAGACAGTAATGAAACGTGATACCTTAATTTTTATCTTTAGCTGGACCTGAGATGTCCATCGCTGTATCGTTTGTACACTGTGCTGTGGGTATGGACCGCAGCTGTATGTAATGACTGTACACTAGTGTCTAATTACCGACGGTAGCAAGCTGTGTGTGTATTTTCTGGGATCGATGGTGGTGTTTAACACTTCTGTTACACCTCATTCGAAACTAGGTCAAATTACCGGCATTAGACGTTTCTTTTTGCGCGAGTCTTCACACCCTTTAATCAGCGTCTGGATAATTTGAAATTTGTATATGAAATAATCTGATTTTGTTCTGCTCAGTGCATTCTTTGACCTGTATTTAATAAATATACACAGTATTTATCATCTGCCCATCCACCAACTTCAAGACAACTGGAACTTGACTCTTTCTCAAATTATCACTTTCATTTCTCAAAATGTGTAGATATATAAGAGAATATATTTGGTGTAATTTTGATGAATTCTACTACATTTCTTTTATCATACTCTGTTCTGGAAAAATCAATAATGGTGGGAATGGGTGATGGATCACGAAAGAGGGGCAGGCCACGAGCACAATGGATGGATGGTGTCAAGCAGGCGACTGGGCTGACTCTGGATGGACTGCGAGGGGCAACCAGGAGCCAGAAGGATTGGAGGATCAAAGTCATGGTCATCACTAGGGGTGGGACACGACTCGACGGCACAAGTTAAACTCTGTTCAAAACTTGTATAACTTTCTTTGTGTTGTACATAGTAAGATAAATAATGCATAGGGTGCTCAAGGAAGATCTGTCACTTTCTTTTCTATGTTATCTTGTGGAAGTGATGAACATTCACACTGTTTACATAGATACTGCATATGAATGGAACTACAGAACAAATCACATACAAGAACAGTTCTGGATTTTTATTCCAACATTTATTTTAAGCTGATGAATGTGAAAAGCAAGAAAAGTTTTGTTACCTTAACAAAACAAAAAAAAGAAGGGTAAAGCCTGTTTCCTTTGCAAACCAACCTGTTAACATCCCATTTTTCCACAACATTGATACTGAATGCAAGCTTTTTTGAACTTTTAAGGGCAACACAGTCTGCAAACTATGAAGTGCAACCCAAAGGTTTATCAATGGATTTCCAGATGTTGTAAAATCTATCTACCCTTTTTAGAGCGTGGTCTTTAACATTAGGATCGCATTCTGAGCATCTATTCTGAGATGTGGACAACTTGCCTGGCTCATCCATATGGAAGATGCTGGGTCGCAGGCTCAGATGCACATCAAATAAGTCAATTGAACAAATATTTTTAATTATACATATCATATTCGTGCGTAGAAATGGAGTAAACAGTATCACGATACTTATAGAATCATTTTCCCCAGAAAGACTAATTTCTCAGAAAATGTACTGGAAATATTTGGTGAAACATCAAAAATATATAAATACATACTAACACAAAATGAGACAGTCTGTCACAAAAGAGTTACTTAAATTTGGGTAAACATAGGTTGACAATAATTTTTGCTGATTCCCCTTTTTGTGGATAAATGTTAAGTCTCGCTATTTTTTATGCTATCATCCAGCAAATTCCAAAGTTTAACACCTGAAATTGAAACACACATTGCTTCTTTCTTGTTCTGACATATCTGAAAAATTGCGACGTACTCTGAAAATCTTGTCTCTCGATTCACAGTTGACCTTTTGAGGATTGTTTAAAATTATTTTTTTTGTCTGGTGTTAGGCTTGTCATTTTAAATTAGTGAGAAGTAAACTTGTAAATTTGATGGTAAGCATGTGTGCTATGCTTTAAACATTAACACACCTGTATAAAAGTCAACAATATCAGGTAATTTTAAAGTATTAACTTGTAAAAGAGACTCAGAAGTATGATCTGCCATTTTGTACTTCATACTTTCACGAACATAAAGAGCAACTCCACCTCCTCTTTTGTCACTAAATTACAAAATATCATATCTATCAATTTGATAGAGTGCTAAATTTGAGAAAGGATTCAACCACGTCTCACTTATTGCTATAACATCGAAACCACTGTTCAACTTTCTCGGCTTAAAGAGATGATCTGGTCGTTGTTGTTGAATGCGTTGCAAAATTGTTGGAAATTTTCTACACATTTATATCAAAATGACATCTGCATAGCATATGTATTACACTTTGTGAATGCAGTTGGCAATAGCTGAATGAAGATGTGATTATGGTAATGAAGCGAACCGCGGATGGCGGGGGAAATTACCGGATTTAGGGTCCTACGCTTCGAACTCATAAGTTATAAATGAGGCTGCAAGAGTGTTCTTGCGTTGAAACAACGGCTGACTTTTATTATACAAACTCTACAAAATGAAAATATACATATGAACAAATGGCTTAATAAACTTAAATGGCTTAATAAACTCTTTAACCTAATTCGGGGAAAACCTATACTCAAATACTACGAAATATCAATCTCGCAATACGACAAAGCACTCGTACAATACTGTATAAAAATGTATAAAGAACAATGCAAAATGAACATAATGATATAATCTGCATAAATAATATAAAACGTTTGCCAACAGGCGAGGAATTTGAGCACCTTCGTAATGGCAGGGCAACCTATGCCAACTGCTACCCATTATAGGCCTTTTCACCTAAACTGTTCCTAGACAGCAGGAATTTTCACCTCCTGAACCCACAAACTCTCAAGAGACTTGTCACTCTATAGCTATCCAAAATGGCTAAGATTAAAGGACAAGCTCTGAGACAACTCTATAGTAACAACAGTAACAATAATGTTCAAAATACAAAATACGAATACGCTCTTTACACTGCGAGCAGTACAATACTAAAATACAGGTACAATAAATAATCTTTCAATATATCTGAACTCTCAATAACTTACTGTAAACTGAAACCCAACCGGTACTGTAAATTACAGCACAGTATTAAAGTACGCAATACTACACACGTGTTCCACGATACACAACACACGCTATAAACCCATAGGACCAAGGTCCAAAACACAACCTACCATGTACTTTATACAGTAAAGTACAACCTAGCCAGAGGGGCAACAATAAAACTACAATTTAATTAATTAACAATAAGGGTACGTACGGCATTTAATATTTATGACTTAAACTCTTACTACACTGAAGTCAACTCGCTCGCGATAAAGAAGAAGCAGAAGACTCTACGCTCGCGGGAAAAGGAAGCTCGCGGACATCGAGACTCCATCAACGCTAGCTCGCTATATATGTGATAGGTCCGCCATCTTGGAAACCAGTGGCTTCGAGCCAGAAGCCGAACCATCCAAAACCTGAGGCATCCTGCCTCTAAGAAGGGTGACATCTCCTCACGGACTCCAGATAGTAAAGATATAGGTAAATCTGGGCTATTTACGACCCAAGATTAATGAAATATGACAAAATACGAAAGGGATAACGAGGCGAACCCCGGAGCTCTGCAGGGACGATGCTGCCATTAAAACGACGTATACAGAACTGACAAACACGTGCAAATGCTACTAACGCTACAACACAGTATATTACGTAATACATGTAAATACTCAACGGGTGCATACAACAAAATTTCACTTCACTACAAATTCCCCGCAATTAATGACATATGACCTCACAGTCATTAATGAAAACAAATACAAGAAATTTTGTGAAACGGTGAAATACAACATGGGATAAACTCTAAACAGTTCCCCGCTGTACCTGCAGTACAGGAACAACTACAAACATGATTACAAAATAAATGATGAGAATGCAAACAAAAGTCAAACCGTCATCCCACTTCTGACACCAATGAAGCGAACCGCGGATGGCGGGGGAAATTAC
>KN887189.1:22721-33283 GCA_000934455.1 Apostichopus parvimensis
TAATACATGTAAATACTCAACGGGTGCATACAACAAAATTTCACTTCACTACAGTAATATCTGAAAGGTGCATTTGAATAAAGATCTACCATTGTGAAAATGAAATATTAAAGCAAATATACAGCCACTCTTTACATTAATGATCATTTAAATGCACACATTAATGTTAACTGTAACTAAAAACACTAATCTTTTTGTTATTGTTAGTTCAAAAATATGAAAATCTGACTACAGACTGGCTGTAGCCCCACCCCCCGCCCCCAATAAAGAATTAACATACTAGAAGTGTCATTGGCATCTGAATTGGGAGCTAATTATTATTTCTTATCCTAAAGATACTTCAAGGGGGTATACCTCTATGGGCTGCAAAGGTTCATTATTGGGAACCATTTCAAAGTTTTGATTGCCAGATCTTTTCTGGCACCAAGGTTGAAAGACCTTTCGATACAACCATACCATTACTAAAATGGAAAGAACAAGGACCACACCAATAGGGATCAAAAATGCTGATATAGGTGTGGCTGATTTAGGTACTGCTGTAGGTGTGGCTGATGTAGGTGTCACTGATGTAGATGTAGGTGTGGTTGAAGTAAGTATTGCTGATGAAGGTGTCGCTGATGTATGGGTGGTAGAGTGTGTTTCTGAATTTGCCTGGGTTATACAAATAAGTCTGTTTGTTATAGAATTATTAGTCTGTGACAACATTTCCACTTCCTTATTCAAGAAAAAAATTTCTGCTCTTTCGCTTTCAAAAGTCACAATATCAGACCCACCACACATCAAATACACTGTATCAGGGCCCTCCAATGTAAGATTGAAACAATTAGAACATGGACTTGGAAGTTTTTGAAGTGGAGTTCCACTAAATCTTACCCGCTTCAATTTATGATTGTTTTCAAATGCAGCCTCATCTATCGCAGAAAGGTTTCGACAATTTTCAACAGACAAGATTGTCAAATTGGGCAAACCAATTGTAGACTGATTTGAAAATTGTTCTAAGGGGTTATTGTTCATTGATAAGGACTCTAAGTCACCAATTATTAACACGGGCATTACAACAAATTTGTTGCCATCTACGAACACTTCTCTTAGGTTGTTAACATACTTAAACACAGTTGAGTTCAAGCTACTCAATCTATTGCCTGTCAACTCAATATTTTCACAGGTCATCTGATGGAATGCATCTTCACAGACGTGTTGATAGCCTTGATGACTGAAATTGCACAGCGTACTTCCTTCAAACTGGGCCTGTTTGACATCATCTGCATCTAAGACTGAGTCGTGTCGACTTCTACTGCCAGGTGAACATTCAGGTATATCTTCATTGGCAGCTGATGAGGCGATTCCACACAGAAGAAGCAGATAGATGATTAACCATATTTTACCTCCTAGTTGGTTCCTTCCTGTATATGCATGGTGGGAAGTGGGAAACAATGTATATCAGCAACTACAGAGGCTATGAATAGTGATTAAAGGCTGATAGTGGGATTTGAAATATCGGTTATCGGCAAAATTTGTTGGTTACAACTTTGGTGTAACACTGTTGTTGTGATGGTGAAAATGGAACTGCTGACAGCATTTATTTGTCTACTGCAGTGTGATTTGCCTCAACATCAACAGGGAAACAATTTTCCTTCTCAACATACTCAAATTCCTAGTAAGAACTTCCATACATATGCTTTGGAGAATCATTTCTAGCTTTAAAACAGTACAATTAGCTGATGGAAAGCCTGACAACCAACAAACTTCTGCCGTACAGTAGTTAGTATATTACTGGCCTACATACATCTGCATTATGTACTATTACAGTAATTGGATGACAGTTGTTGTATTGCAAACAAACTGAGCTGCTTTTCACACGCAGACAATGAAGCAAATAAATGTTATAGGCAATGAATGAGTGCATTAAAAAATTATTCTTTACCATACCTAATGCAAATACAGACATGTTTTTGTAAAATGCAGAAATAAATACAGAGTATCATCGATGATTCTAGCATTCAAGTGTGAGAGTGTGATCCAACACTTCCATCTGTACCAGTCTGTATACCAGTGGCGGAGCGTCCATACAGTCAGGGGGGGCGGACTCAAATGGACTGCTGGCGCCCTTTTCAGCTTTTTACCACTTTTTACTTATTCGCGATTATTGACTTTTTAATTGCGCTCTCATCTACATATTGACATTTGTCACATTATCTGCAAATTAGCAAGGCCCGGAAAGGGTCATTTCCGGCGATCTAGGGAGTATCTTTACTGAAAAATTTTCTGTACGCTCCGCGCCAACCTGTGGTGGCGCTCCGCTTAGATAGTGTCGAAAGCACCCCTACAGACCATTCTCGCCCCACCTGACCAATACCCCTAGCTCCGCCACTGCAGTATGCTGTAGGCAAAGCAAGCATTTTCTTTTTTTTCTCCTCACAACTCAAAATATCCCTTTGACCTATTAAATAGTGCCAATATGTTGTGAGTTGTGACCAATCAAGCCTTGGGTTGTACCTTTCAATCATATCTAAGTTAAACCCATGTAAGGATATGATATTAGAGAGACTGCCAATTCACAAAACTTGTTTGTTGATCTGTTGCTATAAGAAATGCAAACCACAGGGTTGATAGGGAACCATGCTTCTACTTTTACATCATTGTATGAGACCATTGGTGTTACTGCAATGTGTGATGTTATGCAAACTCTGCCGTCAACTATCATGCATGCCATGTCAAAAGCAGAACACAAACATGAATGTTAGAGATAAAACTACTAAGATAAAAAATTAATGTACCTTGCAGCCATCCTTGTATATTCATCCAAGCTCCACATAATTTGTTAGAAGTGGACATCAACATGAACAACTCGATGGTTTCATATGTTTTAGATACAAACGGCTGAAATGAAAATTGTAGTGTTAGCAATGGGTATCCTCACATTTATAATGCAATGCGTAACAAGTGTTTATTTTATCATGCTGTTTCATATTTAGCAGCAAAGTAAGTGAAATACATATAAACAACTATCACGTGGGCAAGGCATCCAAAACCCAGGAGATGAAATGGCAAACCACCTCTCTAAGCTCTCATAATGGACTTCTGTACTTACTCTTTCTAGATTAATTCCTCACAGGATAAATATTTTGCATACCATAAGAAATCTTTAATAATAATCTTACATTCAAAAATATCCAGATGATCCAAAGAATGTGTTTCCCGATGATGGAAGATTCCTACAAAAGAGAAGAGAAAGCAAACTTTGATTGATAAAGAAGATACCTGGTAAAGATCTGCATTCCATAAAGAATAATATTTATTATCTAACAGGTGATAAGTCGTATATATGCTACACTGGGCAGATTTTTTCTACTTTACAGAACTACTTCTTCACTAAATTCTGTATTTCTGCAAACATCAAATTTAATATGATTTTGAAGTCTCACTCCGCTGCAGGATTTAAATTGCTTACAGTGGTCGTTCCTACGATATTGTACCACAGAGATGCTACTTTGCACCAACTGACTACGCTTCCGCCATCTTGCTACACCCAAAACATTGACATGCGCAAAGGGTGCCTACATTACAGTAACAAGGTTGGAAATGATTGATGCACCAGATTAGCTCAAATATTGTGTGGAAAAAAAATAATAGTTGAAATTAATTACAACACAATGAACACATCTATTTAGCCATTGCTTACACATGCAGTAAAATAATTCTACCATGTTCCGAAATGTTGTACAATCTTATGTTGGTCCCTTAACTAGATACATACAGTAGGACACAAACCCTAGCTCTCTATACTGTTCATCATGCTAGTTTTGATTAGAACTAAATGTATGGTAGACAGATCTACAGAAATGTTTGTGCCCATCAGGAGCAGGCACTGATCCAGGAACACCAAGTTGGAGAGGCACCAATAATTTAAGGAAGGGCACATTACTCATATGCTGTTACTTGTGAAGGTTTTGTACACAGACAATGAGACATGTATTGGATATTGAGCTCCCCATTTCCGTATGCAAGACATGGGTTTCTGATTAACATGAGGTAACTCCATGACCTGCATAGCTTCAATAATATTGTGTAAACTTCTCAAAAACCGTAAACATAAATGCATGGATAGAATGTATGAACTTCTCTCCGATATAACTCACCCCAGGTTTGTTCTGCGACATCGCAAATCTCTTGTCATTACTTGGCTCTGTCTGAACTGCCATGTCTGTAAAGAATGGTTTGCAACATTTTGAATTATTTTGCATGTAAAAGGAAAAACAAACAGTATCAAGCCCCTTGATTTTATTTTGTTTATATGGCAAAAATATTTTCATTGCGCCTTGAAATGGGCCCTGGTGAGAATAGAAGTTTAAAAATGTGGAAAACCCCTACCTGAAATTTTTAATGGCTGCAAAGAGTATCATGGATGCAGTTTTGATGCCTTAAACCCTCAATGAAAGAAAACATTGTATTCAAGTTTGCGTATTGTTGCCGATTTGGTCACTGGTGAAATACTTCAAACATGAAACACTTACTAGCTTGGCTAGGCTTAGTTTGTCAGTATAGCCGGATGATAGCAGAATAAGTTTCTTATGTATGTATTATTGAGAATGTTTTCATTTTTTGTTCTGTCAAAAAAAGGGTTAGTTAACATTTTTATTACGATATGCTCATGTCTTTTCAATATGAAATCAGTTTATTCATCACATCATCTTTTAACATTTCCAAAACAAGTTTGTGATTCAGTTTGATTACATTTTGTATATGACTAGCAAAAGTGTTGAACGTAGTTCGTCAAACAGAGTAATGAACTGTACAACAGAAGTTACAGAAAGGAGGGGCTAGTGTTTTTCTAAATAAATTGCTGGCATGCTGGTAGGCGACTGTGTAACCATCAGAGATACGTGCAGCAGAGGGTTCTGTTGCCATTATTTTGTTCAGTTAAAAACCGTACATAACAAATGACAAGAGTCAGTTGAAAGAGGGGCAGGCAAGTGGAAAGAGGAGCAGGCCACCCCTGTGAAAGGGGTAATTCTGAGTGTAATGAAATATGCTTTGTTTTTAAGTTACTGCTGATTGAATGCTCAAAATACTGCTCTTTATATACCTGTAAGTGAAAAAGTATGGACAGTCAGATGTCAGAGGGAGTTGTTTGTAATAATTTACAGAGCTTTAGCAAATGATGTTGGCTGGCTTTAACTCATACTCGTAGAGACATGAGGGTGATCATACAGCAAACAGTATGAAGGAATAAATACTTAGCTAACAGCTTAGCAATGAACCTAAACCAAATTAAACAAGAGCATCAATGACGCAGTATCTCAATACTGGAAGTTTTAATTTCGAATCCTAATTTCAAATCTTTGCTCTGTCTCTGCAATTATCAATATCAATTATGGTACAACAAATATATAACTTGCATTTATGCTACTTTGCCACGAATAGTCTCTGCAGGTTACACTTTATCCTGCTAGTGTTGCCTTTAGCGCTCATTGCCTGTTTGTCGAAAGAACAACGTTGCAAGGTTTAGTAATGTCATAGAATATTTAAGAACTTGTTTTTCATGTGGTATCCTTCATCTTGGGTCAGTCTCTGTTGGACTTTTTGGTCATATAGTTTGACGTCAATGACAATGGCCAAATTAGAAGAGGCGAACAACTCGACCATATTCTTGATGCCCACCTTGAGAGCTGGGCCTATCGACCTACTGTATGTTACTGTAGTGGTGACTACCATCAAAACTGTGTCCACTTCCAAGTAAGAAAACAACCCACGTTTTTCCATCTCAATTTTTCTGACATGAAGATTTCATGGATTTATGAGTTATGACTTGGAAAAAATAATGTAAAAGAAGATTTCAAGTTTTTATTTGAAAGTGATGGGTGGCCTCCTCCTCCCCTTATAGCCACCTCAGTTCCTCTTCATTTTGTTAGTTTATTTTAATTCTTTGTACATTTGATGTCAAACATCACAGGTTCAAAAGAAAGCTAAACATACTTCTTATAACCTTATACATCTTATATCCTTATAAATAAGTCATAACCTTAGACAATTTTTATAGTCTTATAAAAGTTGTGATGCTATGGCCGGCTTCTCTTTCATACGTACCCATCAAACAAACTTACCCTGGTCCTTGACCTTCGTAGGAAAGCCTAATACAGTACACTGAATACACTAATACACTGAAAGCCTAATACAGTAAAAGGCCTAGGCTAGGTATATATATTTTTTAAATGCACTAGGCATAGGCCTAAGTAGCCTTCAGAAGTACAACAATGTGTAAAGTTGTAAACGTAATAATACAAAAATACATGAAGGGCAATCAAACAAACTTATCATGGCCCTTGCTCTGAAAAGCTACCTGAACACCAGAACTATCCTTAAATGGATATCGCAAAAACGAAGGCCTAATATAAATTAAATGCACTATATAGCATTCAGCAGTACACAATGTGTATGTGTAATTAGCATGCAATACACTACACCTCGCGTACCTAACTACAGTACAGAAAATTGGTCGCGAGGGTAGCCATTTTCGTATATCTAACATGTAGCTGTCACGAGTCATAGCCAATCTGCTACAAACCAGACTTGGAGGCGGGGCTTAATCATCAAAAACGGACCTTTTTACTAAAAGTAGGGGCGGCAGCTCAGTGTTGTTTTAAAGCAGCATTTTGCGTTGAGTCGCCGTTTTTCCTCAATTTTTCCGTGTCTATCAAGTTTTGATCATAATACAATCACAAAAGACAAAACTAAGACTTTCTCATACTTTTTTCCCCACAGCGAACGTTAATTAGCAAGTAATTAAGGCTTTTATATGATTCTGAGATAAGTGTCTCCCTGACACATCGAATCATTTAGTATTTATCACATGCAGCCCTACAAAACCGCCTATTCAAATTCAACCAATCAGTGAAGAAATGTTTATGTATGACTTGGCGCTAAAAATAGACTCATTCATTGGCATGGTAATCCCTTGCTGCAAAGCACTACTTAAATCTCCACATGGCCTAGCCAATATGCCTTATTGCATTCCCTTATGAGAAACGTTACTTTCCTCTCCTGAAAAACGTTATTTTCTCCCATGTTGTTAGAGGAGGAAACTTAGGCTTTTCAAGAGAGGAAACTAACGGGTCCGGAAACTAACGGCCCCCATTGCGCTACACTCATAGCTACATTGCTTTTAGTGCACAATGCACAGCGTGTACATAACGTTATTCAGGCCTAACCTGCAGTGTAAGTCACACACTAATAGGTCTGATTGTACTACAGTAACTAGCCTATGTAACACCGAGTAGAGTGATACAATACCGTTCTCGCGAATGTTACGTACCGATCGGGTTCTTCTGGTTCAATGACTTTCTCTCTTATGTATCCTTGCTGTTTTATTTTCGCGGAGCGACGAATTTTCTTGGGTTTTTAGGGCATCGTATGCAATGAGATATGGCGTAACTGTCCCTTCGCGCAGTACGTACATCTCCTCAGCTGATTTTTGTTTACTGTTTACCTTGCTATCCAAAGTACCTTGTCCGTTATACATATTCACAAGGTTCCTACAAGTGGGAGGAGTCTATCGAAGTCAAAGATTCAAAATACGAACTTCAGAATATGTCATATTTTTTGCACTTTTCGGGAATAGTTTGAGTTGAAACTTTACAGTTAGCTTAGTTTACGTCATTGGTATAGTATCCTAGTATTGTAAAATCTCGAGAATCAACGCAAATTGCTGCTTTAAGAAAGAAAAATCATTTAAACATCAAATAAAGCAAATAAAAGCCATAAAATGTCACATACAGGTAGTAAAATTCCTATTCATACCTACCTGTAAACAACAAATGAAAGTTTAAAATGTTAATAAAATATATAATACATAGGACCCTATCTTAGACGATACCACTGTTGAAAGACAATTCTATTCTATTCTCTTTCATAATACATAAAACAGCAGATAACAAACCAATCGCTGAGAAGTAAAATGTCACGTGCCCATAATAAACCATAGACATCGAATAATAATTAACAAATGAGCAGGGAAACGTGGACGAAACTCCCCTACATACAAGTTTTGGAGCGTGTGCAAGCCCGAAATGGCCCAATTTGGCCATAAATCAGCGAAAAAGTCATAGATTGCGATAAAATTCTAGAATAAAAAATAGTAACTTTTGTTGACCTATATAATATACACTTGCTCTTGAAATTCCAGAGAAAACGAACTTTTTATGAAGACGCTGAAACTTTTTTTAGAGAGGAGAGATTCCCACTTACTGTTACAACATCTCTATACATGTAATGTATTGAGATAAAAACCAGACTAAAACAATGCCGTAATATCCTTTTATTTTGAAACTGAAACACATGTGGAGAAATGACTGTTGCTGTACGTATACCGGTCTTATGTGCATACTCAAAATGTGGGGCTCCTACAAAATATTGTTGGGCTACCAAAATCTTGAGACCAAAAGCCTGATGAGCTACCACTTTTCACAATACTTTTTGAGCACTGTTAATGCATATATGTGAAAGTATTCAATTACATATTTTAACACAAAATAGGTCTGAAAATAGTTAGTCCTTTTATCTGTTCATGCATGTCTACCATTGTTATTGTTTAGGTCTTTGCGCAATACTGGAATCAGTGGCGATGGAGAGTTTAACAGCTTGATGGCTAATCCTGACCAAAAGCGTTCTTCTGAACTGTGGGGATAGTTCATTATATTGGCAATTACTAGCCTATATACGTTTCGCTCATTAGGTATAACGTTAGCAGTCCTATTCCTAGTACTAGCATGGACACTTCCAATTCCGGACACCTAAGCCTTAAAACACCCCAAAACTATATCTTCTGGTAAAAATCACCTGCAAATATACTTGATATGGTGGGAGAAGTGTGTTATATTACGATACACGGCCAAACTTTCTTTCCTGCAAACTGTTTTCACGTTGTATTCCAAGAAGATTCTTGTGATTGTGGAACTGGTATTTCTTTGCTAGAGTATTGCGAATTTTCGGACACACAGTCCCACAGTGTGGCGCTGGTGATAAAATTGGTGGCGCTGTTGCTCTTTCAGTAATTATAACAGACTTCATAGCTCTCCGTCATTTTATTGACAAATATGTAAGTATTTACTTGCACACGGGTCATTTCGTACTTTTTGGTGAAATTTGGCTCTTCCTGTAGGTTGTCATGGTGAAATCGTGCATTTCTTAGGGGTGTCCGAAATTGGCAGTGTTCCGAAATTAGCAATACTGACTATAGTACTTCTGTTTCTGTTTAACAGAAACACTGAACTAATAGGTACTTGTTAAAAAGCCCTCTCGGGTATCACAACGAGGATGTTGGTGCGCAGCGCAGCGGTGCTAATAACAATGCATGGGCAATCTTGTCTTAAACACCTCAAGACTAGGGCTCTCTTTAATGGCCAAGGATTGTGTATTCCAGTCTTTTATAGTCCTAGGATAGAAACTATACTGAAAAGCACAATCATTATGTGGAATTTAGCGGCCACGCCTCCCTGGTTTCAAGAAGGGATTAGTCTCGTTTGGGACTGCAACTAGGCCATTAATAATTTGGTAAAAGAGCATAAGTCTGGCCCTTTTCCTTCTTTCTTTCTTAGTTCTACTTCTAGTGTCTACTAATGATACTATAATGAATTAGGCCTAGCCTAGTCCTAGGACTCCGACTCAGGAGTATAGTCAGTATTGCTAATTTCGGAACACTGCTAATTTCGGAACACTGCCAATTTCGGACACCCCTAAGAAATGCACGATTTCACCATGACAACCTACAGGAAGAGCCAAATTTCACCAAAAAGTACGAAATGACCCGTGTGCAAGTAAATACTTACATATTTGTCAATAAAATGACGGAGATCTATGAAGTCTGTTATAATTACTGAAAGAGCAACTGCGCCACCAATTTTATCACCAGCGCCACACTGTGGGACTGTGTGTCCGAAAATGAGCAATACTCTAGCAAAGAAATACCAGTTCCACAAACACAAGAATCTTCTTTTTTACAACGTGAAAACAGTTTGCAGGAAAGAAAGTTTGGCCGTGTATCGTAATATAACACACTTCTCCCACCATATCAAGTATATTTTCAGGTGATTTATACCAGAAGATATAGTTTTGGGGTGTTTTAAGGCTTAGGTGTCCGGAATTGTCCATGTCCATGCTACATAAAACGTTCGGCTAACCATACTAACTATGCTACCGTTACTCCCGTTAGGACTAACAATTTGGTTAAATTATGACTGATAATACAATTAATATTATTATGACATTAATCTTAATTAATATTATTTATCTTAAGATAATTACCTTCTTCTAGTGTTGTGTATGGTGTCAGGTCGTGATAAGCCAAACAGTCTAACCTTTAATTGAAGATGGACCGCACATGTGTACCTAGGCTAAAGTAATGACGTCTAGAATATTCTAATTGATACATCATACGATAATTATTATGATCATGATACATCATACGATAACATACGTACGGAAGCTAAAAGGTGCCATCAACATAAGAACAACTTTGCCCCATAAGTTGACACAATTGCGATTGCACAACTTTCTTTTATATTTAT
>KN887189.1:36635-47601 GCA_000934455.1 Apostichopus parvimensis
GTTAAGAACCCGTTTACGCAGAAGATATTTCAGTTGAGAAAACACTGAGATGCATCAGATGGCAATCGTCGGATAGCTCTCGCCTTCTCTTATTAGGCTAACTTAAACATTTACTAGCTACGGTTGTATCAAAGACAATTACTGGCTATAGTTGTAGCAAAGACATTTCTGGCCTATCTTTGTATCTACAAGTATCAGAAGTTGAAAAGTAAGACTACTCTGTACATGTAGGCTACCTTGCTAATTTTAAATACATTATGTTTAACTCGTTTTGGGGGTTTAAAAGTGATATTGGATGAGGTGTCTCAAGTTAGCAAGAGGCCAGGGAACCATAATGAACACTCGGGAAGGGCCGTTTCTGGCCATCTAAAGCCAAAAGTAAAACCAAAAGTGTTCTTGTTCGCTCCGCGCCAACCGATGGTGGCGCTCCGCTCAGATAGTCGTGCCTACAAATTTGAAAATCCATATCAATCGCAAAAAGTGCTCCCTCCCCCTTTTCAAATTCCTGGCTATACGTCGCTGGGTCAAGACAAATTGGTGGGGACACGGTATATCATGTCCCCACCACTGAAAAAGTTGGGTGTTAGAATGCGGGTCCAACCCGCGAAATGCGGGTCAGTTGGGAGCTCTGCATCCTATCGAACAAATTGCATCATTGCGGGATAAGAGGTACAACTTTAAATTGGATTGATAGCTATTTAACTGACCGTTTTCAATATGTTTCCTACAATAATTCTCCATCCCAGCTATAGAGAGAATTCAATGTGGTGTTCCACAGGGCTCTATTCTATAGGACCCCTATATACTGTTTATTCTATATATCAATGACATCTGCCGTGTGTCGTCATTAGCCAACATAACCCTGTTTGCCGATGACACAAGTATTTTCTTTGAATCTGACTCATCTGAATCTTTTCATAATACAGACTATACAGTATCTACGGAGTTAAACAAATTTAAAGATTGGTTTGCAGCCAACAAACTCTCACTAAACATTGATAAGACAAGTTATATAGCCTTTAACACCTCACGAAATTTTAACTGGAATAAAGAAGTTATTATAGGAGGGCATAATCTCAAAGAAGTCCACAGTACAAAATTTCTGGGTCTTTTAATTGACAGTATAGACTTACATGGTGTGATCACATTTCATTCGTTTGCAAAAAAAAATGGCCAGAAACTCGGGGTAGCGATTCTAGATCGAGTGATATACTCTGAAAGTTAGAGCGTAATATTTTGACCCCTCTACCTATACATGCGAATAGTGAGTAATAGTGGCAATGGAGTATCCGTTCCCATCCTTAACAGTGAATCTGGTGCTACTATACTGCCAGTCACATTTATAGGTTTGCATCTTCTTTCTGTTCATGAATGACATCTTCGTTGGTGTATAATATATATATCAGATTGGTTCGAATTTCAGGGCTGTGAAATTGAAGACAAGACATGTGCAATTTTTGAGTTACAAGTATCACCATTTTCCAACAAATGTCTGTTTACCAAAAGAGGTTTGTGTTTACTGTTTCACTCACAATGAAAATGGTGTTTAATCAGCGTCTGGATAATTTGAAATTTGTATATGAATAATCTGATTTTGTTCGGCATGCCTGAACATGCTAATGGTGAGTTAAAGTGGCAATGAAGTATCCGTTCCCCTCCTTAATATTAAATTAAAATTAAAATTAACAAATTAAAAAAACACCAATTAAGATTTTCATTATATGAACGTCCATACGAAGCTTCCGTAATTTTAAATTTGGTGAGTAATTGGAAATGCATCTGGCAACAGCAGTGTGAGTGATGTCATACAGGGCAGTTAAGCTGAAAAAGTTTTTGTTTTCCCTTTTAAGACATCTCAATCAACTTTAACATCGGAAAGTAATATTGCACGGGAATAAGTAACGCTTTGATGAAATGCTGAACTACAGAGAACATTGGCAAGCAACAAATACAAATGCACAGGTGTCAAAATCAAATTGACCAGAAGATTGTAATTGATGTGATGACCAGAATTGATGTGATACTAGATCGAGTGATATACTCTGAAAGTTACAGTGTTGCAGCGTATTTATAACCTATACATGCAATGCGTGTATCAGTGAGGGTTGTTGTATCCAGGAATTCTGAGTTGGAGAGCACCAACAATTCAAGGAGGGCACAAATAGTTTAAGGAGGGGTACTATACTCGTGTCCTGTCCCTTGTGAAGTTAGTACACCGTGATGGTGGCTCAAATAGGGAGGGGACAGTAGCCTGCAAGTGGAGGGGGTGGGGCGGTGAGGCCCGCTGTGCCCGTTCGGGCTAGGGGCCTGAAAGAACATAATTTATTTAGTAGAAAACTGTAATCAATGGTAACATATCAGATATCATGCAAGAATTTGTTGCTTGTGAAGTTTTCAAGGTCATCAATGTTGGTCCTAAATATAAGCTAAAATATATAAGATAATGCTAGAAGTTCTGAAATGTAATTTCCTGATTATTGTTGTTACTCTCCAAATTATTCTCAAAAACTCGGGATTTTATTTCTCAGTGTGAACATCTATACTTGTGGCAGTCGGGAATCTTGCTTGTTGAAATTTGGGTATGGGGCACCATTATCCGACATTCTAACCTTCTGGGGAGGGGTGGTAGGGTGAAACTGACATTTCGTCATAGTGTAAAGAAATTAAGTTTGGGAAGTTTCTAGTGCTATTTACTGAAACTTGATCCCAGCAGTAACACTTTCCAGTTTATCACACAATTAGTACTAAATCATAGATAATTAATAAAGAATTTTATATTGGCCGTCAAAAGCCTTTTGATCATGACATGTGTTAGAATTCGGTATTTTCAAGAAGCTTTTGTCCAACTTGCTCCAAAATCGAAAAAGTTGCTATTGTCCAGTACGTTAGAGATGAAAACGTAAGCATGTTATAACAATTGCTACGAAGAAAATAAATCTTGCAAAAGATAGCCTCCAGGGAGATTTGAACTCCCGACCCCTGGTTTACAAGACCAGTGCTCTAACCACTGAGCTATAGAGGCAATGATACCAGGGGAGATCTATAATATTATATAGACCTAACGCAATATATTTATACATTTAGCATCAGCATTGCACAATCGGAAATATATCATTCCCATACATTTTGCTTCTATCATATATATCAAACAGTTTGTCAATTTTTACTTGCAACAATGTCATATTTTTTATTCAAAAAGACAGAATAGGTAAATAAGTAGATATCTTCCTTCGACACAGTGGGCCTAGGCCTTACACTACAGTAACACTGAAGAGCTTTGTTATCGTGCTACGTGCACACTGTGCACACTGTGTGTATGTTAAGCTATGCGTACCGCGGACTACAACAACGTAAACGTCGTTGTAAAGATAGCGTACGCATACAAACCTATGTAACTTACACAGCTTTATAACTTCAATACGAACTCGACTTGGCCAGGCCTAACGTTATACACTGGTGCTTACACTAGTTAGATAAGTGGACACGGCAACAAAACTCGTCTCTCAAACTCAAAAATTCAGAACGACTTTACATCTGTGTTATAGTCCCTTGTCAACATACTGAAGTAAAATATTCGGTACCGTATAAATTGTTATTTCAACTGTTACTGATTTCGAATTTGATAAGCCTGTAGTGTACGGTAAGATATGTACATGATGGTGTTCCGTTTGGCATCGGAATAACATGTAAGAATTAACGTTAGGATACTGCACTTAAACACTGCTGTGAACTACAACCGATAACATTAGGCTACGCCTAGGCCATGTAACCTAGGTAGGCCCAATACTGATTACTAGTGTTCAGCCTAAGCCAAGTTTTGTTTTCAGGACCGAAGTTTTGTTTTCAGATATTCCTTTTCATAAAAAGGGAGATGTCAGATTCCCTGAAAACAATCAAAGTATCAGCCTTTACACCTCCTTACAAAGTTACATACATGATGATGTAGGCCTAGCATAGACCTATTGCTAGAATACTTTTAGAGAATGTATTTGACAAATGGACCTAGGCCTAGGCTTGGTCATGTATAAGCCTATTACATATGCTATTTAGTCTAGCCATTTCTTAAAGAAAACAGACTTCTCCTCAGAATATCAATGTAAATTTGAAGGTCATTTTGTTCCTCTACACTACAGAAACACAGAAATTGCAAGCGTAAAAATATGACACATTGAGCCCCTTAAATGATGTAGAAAATAATATGTATAGCCCTAGTAAGTCCTAGTACTTGTTCATAGCTTTTATGAACCCCTGTTCCATAACAATAACAGTTACCCAATGCAAGTTTAATCATAACTTTTATTCAAATTTTCCCTTTTCTAAAACCATTATGTCAAGTCGGCCCAATCCCATAAAGTTCCTTCCCCTTCCCGTTATAGTATGTAACTTTTTACGCAATGTTGATTAATAAACTCAAGCTTCAATGGCTGCATGTTTACACAAGAACGTAACAAACACAAACTTGACTGGAGTATGTGGTCAAAGGGACAGCGAAATTTACTGTGGAATGAATGCACATTGTAAATTAGCAACTCTCACTGCAGAGAGAACAAACCTACTGTGAGATGAAATCTTGTTTCAGTAGAGAGATGTTAGCTTTCCACCAGTTTCATAAATTGTCTGAACTCATAACATTTTATGATCAAAAGAATGACTAAATTTTACATGAGTTTTAGATACAATTCATGCACAACTTTGTACCATGAGCGCATGTTGTTGAACCATGTGACAATAAGGCCTAAGGTTGTGATATTTGAGTGAGCATATGAGGGGCCGTAAATGGCAAAGTAAGGTTACAAATAGTTGCAGTTGAACAACATACTTTTGTGTTCATTGAGTACTGAAGATGCAAGAAATATTTGCAGACAATGGGTAAGGGACTATTAGCCAATCAAATCATGGGAAATTTGGAAAATTATCATTGGCTATTTGAAAATCTCTGTAATGGAAATTTTGCTAGTTGATTGTTATTATTTTTATTTCTTTTCAAGTAATGTTCTTTGGTAATGGAAGAAATTTTGATTCTTTTGAGAAGTTGTGGTTTTTGAGGAGAAGGAAAGATGTTCATTGATATTTTGTTTTCTTATGTTTTGCATACATAGTGTGTGTACGTTGCGATTTGTTTTCTCAAAAAAGAAAAAAAGCAATTTTAAAGATGGATAAACCATTGCATCCTGGATGCAAAATCCTGCATTCTTAACAATGCTGTTCTCATCTGGTTTCTTGCAATGTATAACAATGTTGGGTAGAGTCCCAGGGTTTATTACTGTTTTCTACCTTAACCTCTGTTGCACTCTAAGCTGATTACTTTTATAACAATTCATTAAACAGTCCTGTCAGTGTTGTATTCTGATATAATGTAATGTAGGCCTAATCTGAATTGCGTATGTATGATTTGTATATTTTCCTCTCTTATTACAGCATAACAGGTCAGAATGCAGTCCTGAAGGCATTGGGGTATCATTTCAGATAGCGTTACTTTCAACATGCCTCGATACGGGGCAAAAACCTACGGAGGGAAAGGCCATCGCAAAGATGACAAAAACAACCAATTTGACGAAGTTTGGGCGAAAAG
Organism: Apostichopus parvimensis; assembly: GCA_000934455.1. Lineage (NCBI taxonomy): Eukaryota > Metazoa > Echinodermata > Holothuroidea > Aspidochirotida > Stichopodidae > Apostichopus > Apostichopus parvimensis. The sequence continues at coordinate 42,208 of KN887189.1, forward strand.
CCAAGGTTCAAAGATTGCTCCACCAGAATTTTCGCCAGTGAAGCCATCACCTGTTAAAGCCGGAAGAGGTAATCCAAGTTTGGTGAACACTGGGCCAACTTCTCCTGGTAGGCATTACCACACTCGATCTTCACCTGTCAAACCAGGAGCTAACAGTCCTGGAGCTGGTATGAGACGTACCAGAAGCAACAGTAGTGCAGAAGACCCATTTTCTTTTGGTATCGACGATGAGTCCGATAAATCTCCAGCCAGGAAGTCCTCCAGACTAACTAGGAATTCCTCCACAGAGGTCAAGACGCCCCCGGACGTAGACGGCAGCAGCCGTTCGAGAAGAACGCCAGTTATAAGTGCTAAGAATAAGTCTAAATCAAGTGCCTCAAATTTAGATGATAATAAGGACTCCAAAGGCAAAAAGCAAGCTACAATTTTAAAATACACTACCAAAATGTCTCCTTCTAGTGATACAGAGACTCACAAGGAAAACTCTTCAAAAGGTAGTAAAGAAGTTGGATCTGTTTCAGATTCAAGCTCTGCCACTGGGCTCTTTACCGATGGGTTTGGTAGTCCATGTGCCTCTGCTGTGTCTTCTCTATCGGATGATGTCGTCTTACTCACCTCCCCGGATCTTCCAAGTTCGGCTAACCACACATCCCAGGGCCTGCACTCTTATGCAAAGTCCCCAGAAAGACAAAACTCTGCAGCTATCTCACATCACAAACGGACCGCTGATAAACCAGTGGACAGTTTAGTCGTTAAAAGAAAATCGAGAGATTTGAGAACTAATGGGGACTTGAAAGCTATACCCGAGACTTCCAAATCCTTAGATGATAATTTTGACTTTGGGCCGTCGGATGCAAAAGTGCCGTCGGATGCAAAAGTGGGATCACAGACCGAGTCTAAAACAGATCTTAGAGCGAAGAAGACATTACAGGTCGTCGGTAAAAAAGTTGCCGTTGACAACAAAGATGAATTTGAATTTGACTTTGATGAGGGGCTAGCAGATAACGCTAGCTCAAAACGAAGTTCATCACTGGTTTCAGAGGCTGGTAGACCAAGGAATCAAGCAGGCATAGTCAAGGCACGATCAAAGGCGCTTACTGGAATCACTCGTAGAATATTTAACAGTCCAAAGAAGGTAAGTTGGACTATTGAATAAAAACTTATTCCGGTTGGACCACAGAGTAATGTAGGATGGCCAGCAACTTTAAACATGTCCACTGAGACATTATATACTGTAGTATTAGTTATGACAAAATTTGTTCAGCTGATGGCTGGCAAATTAAGATTAAGTCGATCATTAGTTTGAAGGTGAAACATTTTGAAACCGCAGCACATACCTTTAGTTTTATCTTACCTGTGGTTCATTCATCACTATGTTAGTTACTGCTAACTTTGAAAATCTCTGCTAAAAAGCATCACGATATTTTACAGTACTAGTATGTTTGGATGGGCATCATTTTACTTCTGAGGTACATGTCCATTAGCTATACAAATCAAATATCTGGGAAACTCCCTATCTCAGGTACAGTATGTCCTTAACAGTGTAGCTGAAAACTTGTTTGAATTTGAGAGGAAATTGTTTGTATTAGTAACGGTAAGGTGACTTTAATATGTGCACATTGTCATTTACTTATGTCGTTACATTTCATAAAAATTTGTTGGTTTTCTGATGCATAACTTTGTGAATTGATGGTTGCATTTTGAAATGGGTCATATTAAGCTTTGTGTCATTTTCACCGTGTTGACCAAAACTAAGTAATATTCCATACATAATTGTATGTAAGGGTTCTATGTGGTTGCTAACATTTGGTTACTCTTGATTTGGTAATAAATTAATAATAATAACTATTTAATCCAAACAACTTTTGTTTAAATGTACCACATCATTCCTCTAGCTCTCAAAGTCTACCAGATTGTTCTAAATTCGACACAAGAGTTCGCTTTAAGAGATTTAAAATTAAAATAACATCACATTCAGTCCGTGAAGTTTCTTATAATGTTTTTTGTTGGTGTTGTTATTTCCACAGTCACCGGTTAAAGCACGCTACAATGCAAGGTCGTGGGCAATGTCTGACAACATGGAAATTGATGAGGTAGGAAAATATACATATCAGTTTGTAATCTGTTCAGTCGTTACTTCTAAAGCAGCGGTCCGCAAATTCACCCAGGATCTTCCGTGAGGACTGAGCTATGACCCCGCCAGACCCACACCACTCAGAATCAAATGTTCAGAATACATAAAAGCTAAAGGGACTTCAAAAAGTAACTTAATCGATCGCTGTTGGCACGCTGTGAAAACTTTTGCTTTTTGTATACTTAGACCTACCGAATAATTTTTCGTCACCCACTTGTGGGTGGTACCCTACAAATATAGCTTGCAGACTGTCGTTCTGCAGAGGTGACCAACCTTTTCTCACCTGCCTTGCTCTTGTGCAGCCTAGGTATCATAGGACTGTGTTATTTAATATACTGAGAGTGACTTTGAAAGTATGGAGAACAAACATGTCTGTTGGAAGAATTATAGTTTACAATCGTTACACACATACATTGCCCAACAACCAAAAATTGCCATTCTTATATCCTGAAAGATAACCAGCATTGTCCGAGGGAGAAGTTGCCAAATTTGTTAAAACCATCCCTTTTAGCAAGTACGATTATATCCCATGCTCATTGTTCCTAACAACACCAATAGCAAGACATACAAAAAGATCACCTTTGATGCTAAGCAACAAGAAAGAATACCCAGCAATCAGCAATGATTCTTACTTCATAATATCGTCTGCTGTGTAATTATTTTCATAGGCAAAAGTGGCCTCTCATTCCCACTCAAATGACCAAATTTCCTTCCAAAGCCTCATTTTTCAGTATCAATTATCATACATGTACCCTGGTTTGTGTAGACAAAAGTTCCATGTAATTGACATTGTTTATATATATAATAATGCACAGGATTTTGCTTGAGACAGATGATCCTTTAAAGTGTTTCATTTTGTAACTCGCTACAGGGTTCCTTGATTCGTCTTGTTAGACTTTGGCGGGCCCTTTAAACTATTATATGAAGGTGGTGGATAATGTTAACACAAGACTCATAGTGAATCTGTGTGTGTTCTTATATTCCAGCATAGTTATCTGTACTAGTATTTGCCCCCATGTATAATGACAGTGGTGGAACTTTCACAAAAAATGATGTACTAGAGCCCTTTGCTAGTACTTGTAATAATGACAGGGAGAGCTCTACTTGTATTCATTCTCTTGTTGTTGTACTCATGCTGGACAAGTCTCATATTCCAGCTTGTAAAAAGAAGGGAAAAAATATTTATTTTGGGTTGGGAAGAGGGCTTTGGGGAAGGAGAAGGAAGAGGAGGTTAGTCTTTTCAGGGTGAAGAGTTTGGCAATCTGCTGCTTTGAACTCATATATTTAAAGTGACGTTCCATTGTAACTTCCTCACTTTTCAAGGAATTTGGGGTAATTTGTAATTTTGTGATAAGATGTAGAACTCCTGGACTCTGTTAATTATCTCCTGTAATAGAATAGCTTGAGTGTATTTTGTTAATGTTGAAAACTTGAAATGTTTATATAGTCCATTTATCCTATTCAGATATCGTTTATAATTTGTAAGTGATTCATTTCTTTATACATGATGTATATGGTGTCTTCTAGTGGGGTTTTGTGATCTTGCAGTTATGCCCTAGATGATAAGTAAACAGAACTGCTGAGTAGCATAATTGATGCAGCCTAGATCAGTTAGAGGGTCCTTAATGTTAGCTTGGCAGCAGACAAGTCCTCTCTTAAGTGTCATTTCTGAATGTCAAATATCCACACATTGATACTCACATGTACAGAAACAAGTGTGTTTGTAGTACACTAGTGATGCTATAAACCAACTGTTGGGTTCTGTAGCAAACATGTGTGCAAATGTTGCTGTAAACCTTGCGACTGATGATTAGGGCATTGACCTTATCCTAGACTGAACTGAGAAGGGATAGGGGTGTGGGGGAGGGAGGGGGGGGGCTGTTAATGACCATGACTTAGTACTACACTGAACTTGCAACTTGTCCTGTCGATAAACTGTTACTTCTATTATTACACCTTATAGCTTCACTTTGAATAGCAAACACTCTCTTAGTATGTTTTCCTTCTACATTCAGTCAAATGAAGCACCTGAGTTATTAAGCAAGCGTTGTGTCACTTGTATGACAGTTTGATGCACTGTAAGGCTTTTTCATTGCTTCTTTAATTATTTCTTGTTAGTGAACAGGAAGTATATGTTGAAGCAAGTTTTGCCATTAAGCTGGGCTACAAATGGAATTTTACAGTTAAGTCTTTTATCTCTTCAAGGAGTCCTCAATTGAAGAAAGTGAGAGCCAGTCCTCGACAATATCTTCCTCGTCCGGCGTCTCCTCGAGTTCTCGTAAGCCAGTCCCATCGACGTCCAAGTCTCTCCAGAAAGGAAAGATGCCATCACTGACCCGCTCTGTTAATTATCCAAAGAAGACCAATCATTCCATTGTGACGTCTCTTAAATGTCAAAAACAAGATAAGAAGGTAGGCTTATGTTTTCCTTTCTCTATAAGACATATTACAACAAATATCTTTTTCCGTAATCTTTCACAAAAACGTTCCTATGTGTGTGTTTCTTGTGTGTGTTTCTTGGACTAAAATGAATTTAGTGAAACTGCATTCATTGCTCAATGTATGTAGAGTTAGATTTTGATTCTGCCATTTCCTTTGCTCTTCAATCAATGTGTTTCTCTGGCCCTCACAGAAAATGAATAGAGAAGCCCTAACAATGAGTATCTGTTAGATAGCTGAGTTAAATCAAGGTTATGAATATTCATATATTCTGTTCCACAGTATTTTATGGTTGTTAAACACTTCAAACAGACCAGAGTCTGGTGGGAGCCAGTTCAACTGCCATGTCATAATCTGAGTAACTGTAGATAGCTGAATTATATCAAGGTTATGAATATTCATATATTCTGTTCCACAGTATTTTATGGTTGTTAAACATTTCAAGCAGACCAGAGTCTGGTGAGAGCCAGTTAAACTGCCATGTCATAATCTGAGTAACTGTGTATATAGCTGAATTATATCAAGGTTATGAATATTCATATGTTCTGTTCCACAGTATTTTACGGTGGTTAAACATTTCAATTAGACCAGAGTCTAGTAAGAGCCAGTTAAACTGCCATGTCATAACAGTATCTGTTAGATAGCTGAATTATATCAAGGTTATGAATATTCATATCTTCTGTTCCACAGTATTTTACGGTGGTTAAACATGTCAAGCAGGCCCATCAATGTCAGGAGTCTGGTGAGAGCCAGCAGTACTCTGATGACATCGAGTATCTTTTAGATGGGCTCAAGTCTACGTCAGGGAATGCTACCAAATG
>KN887190.1:14772-42861 GCA_000934455.1 Apostichopus parvimensis
ATTTGTGTTTTACTGTTGTAATGACGTATTATGATTATAAATTATAGAAGGCTCAACGAAAGACCCCAAACTATGTTCAAATTTAAATCACATATTTGATATATTGGTAGTGAACTGTAAGCATATTCCTATAAGGAGGCACGGTCAGTTGTTGAGTTACCCAAATTTCATTGGCTTATGTTTTTACTACTGATTATGGTTTGCTACATATATGAATCGAATATGATGGACAGTTTTGTGTTGGGTACTACGTAATATTTATAATGGAATTCAGAATGCTGCTTTCATTCAATTGGCTACAATTAATATAAGTTGTGTCGTTATGATAACTCAACTATAGGTATACCATCATGTTGAACTTTTTTATCCTGAATTACTTTTACAAAGAATTTGATTTATATTATAAATACGACCATAACTATACCTATTTCGAAGGTTGCATTCACAAATTTCAATAAACTTGCAGAACACCATCAGACAGCCATGCTGGTTACTTTTTGCCCGCATTTTGATCATTCTACGCAGTAAAACATACAAAGCCGTATTAACGCTTCCTGTTTCTGTCTACAGAATATTATATTTACAATATTTATCTAACGCTTGCGTTTGAAATGTTTTGAGCCAAATGCTTACTGAGCATCAACAACAGTAATTTATCGCTATATCAGCGCATTTTGTCCCCGATCTTATACGCTATAACGGCAGGCACACCCAGTATAGCTCCCACTGCTCCTATGCCGGTCGCACCTGCTAAAAAGCCCGCTCCTGTGGTGGCTGCTCCTGTGGTTAATGAGTACGTCTTTTTGTAATTAAGAATGGTTCCCAACATTTTATAGAATGGGCCAATATGCGATTTTATTTCTGTATATATCATATTGATATGCTTTTTACAATCGACAACAGGAGTAGTGGTAACCTCACTATCGTTTCTAAATACCAAATTTGTACCATTATTTTCACATTGGTCACTCTTACAGAGAATGGCAATGACCTTCTCTACAAATTCCTTTTCTGCAACAGATCCCCAGTTTGAAAACCATACAACCGCCTCGACCACTGCATTTACCAATGATGGATGACAACTTTCCCTCTCTACCACTGAAACCACTTGTTTTCGCAATTCTTTTGCTGTTTTCATAGTATCGTTGGTAAAAGCAATTGGCTGATTCTTGATTCTGTTACCTTCAATCACTTTGTCCACCATTGCAATGATGTCATCTTTGTTGCGTGCTATTTCTCTTTCGTCTGTGGCCTTGTTGTTTACAGCCAGCACCCTGTCACCAATTTTTTCTAGAAACGATTTCATATTCGCATTTTCCTTCTGTTTCTCCATATATTCGTTCAGTGAAATATCGTCTAGCTCCGATTCAGGTTTCGTGTAAACCAGCATACAGTAGTCAAAGAAATCGGCATGACCACTAACCTGACAAAATATGTTGAAAAAGTTTTCATTATTAATGGTGGATAGAAATGATATGCTCTTGTAATGTGTCATATTCATTTTAGGAAGTAACTTTGCTTTCATCTGTTATGCTAACCCATATCAACCCATATTAATCCTTTAATACATGCAGCAGAACACTAAAGGTCATTAACACACGTTTGAAAAACAATGTAAAACCTTCAAGGTATTTATCAATAAAAAAACAGGTTAGCCACCGAAAAGCGTGTGATCAAAAGCATATTTTAACATGTGACCTATCAAACGTCATGTGCATATAGTAAAAATCATATATTAATATAGATAATTCATTTACCTTCTTTAAGGATGTAATAACTAATTATTGCACTGTATTTGAATAAGATTACGCAGTCTTCATCAGATGACAAGCCATGGAGATACATGTGAACACTTCCGTGATTTTGTAAGGGGTTTTGAATCTGGTAAAAGCCGTTACCACTATATGACGTTGTTGTATCAGGGGCTGACCCTGTAGCCACAAACTTAGGAATTCTCCAAGATACCATTCGTGACTTATAATACGAAAGGAAAAAGATTTTTGGTCGGTTCCAGACTTGGTCTAGAGTACGAAATTAAGTTAGTTCTTGGACCAATTTCAACCGGTTGTGGAAGAAAGATGCATTAGAACACAACATTGGTTTTTAGGCTATTGTAATTCCAAGTTGCGAGATTAATTCTAATCATCGCAACATTTATCGTGATTTTAATGGAAGACCGTTGTGCTAAGGAAATCTTTTGTAACAAAGGAACCGATTTTTAACTATTAACTATTAGATACAATAGTAACAGTGCTAGGAAAAAGAATATCTTTTTATCAATTTCAAACAGTTCTGTACTGTGTATTTTTTCTTTATTCTGTGCTCTTCCCCCAAAAAATTATATATGGGACGACCTTAGAGCCATTGGGAAAAGTAAGGGGGTAGAACAAATATGTTGACTTTTGTCCGTTCTGGGGTGGGTCATACAAGAGGATGTTTGGGTAAGGGTGTTTAGATGGAAAACGGTGATTTCTCAAACCGCAATATTTAAATTCAGACACAACGTGTAGTACAGGGTTTGATTTTTGAAGTATAATCTGATCAAAACATTGGGCAGGGAACGTTCCCCATCCTCGCTCCGTTGCTTAGCAAAGTACGCCAGAGATTCTTCTAATGTTTTCTTATCACTGGATGTACCCTGCATGTCAATGCACCCGTGATCAGATCCCGAGGGATTACAGTAACCTCGATGTATTTTTTAAGACGAGCGCGTTGTCCCATATGGACACAGTGTAAGATATTAGTCAATTTGTTACTTTTCAAGTGGATATGTTTTCTTTTCTTAAATTCAATATTTGTCAAGTATAAAGACATAACATATACATCACTATTAGTATTCTTGACCGACAGGCATTTTTGTTACGTAATCATTCTGTAATGATTCTGTGAAACAAGGTTAGCAAGTGTTGGAAAAGGCAATACAGTATGACATTCATTGCGAAGTGACACGAGGGTGCTCCCCTCGTTTCCGATTTTATCAGATAGTCCAGCCTTAAACAAGTTTATCAAGTTACAGGTGAAATTATATTAAGATACAAGCTGAATTATATAGTTACGATCTAAGATCACAAGGGTGCACATACTTACATACATTTATTTTGTATAAGGTAATGATCCAAAGTTACTTAAACATATCATTGCGACAATTTCTCAACAATTGAAAAAAAAACAGTGAAACTTTTCATATCGTTAACAGATGCAAGATTATAAGCCATCATAAGTTGTACCCTTTATTGCAATTTCGCATACTTCCCAGCAAACACAAAAACGTTTTTAAAAGGCTATTAAAACGTTTCGTCTTTTGTTTTGATAACGTTATTTTTGGTGTAATAAATACGGTATGTCACGAAACGTTTTCAGGCTATAATTTAAAAACATGTTTGCGCTAAAACATTAATATAACATTAATATCTCATAAAAACGTTATGCCGACGTTTTTATAACACTACATTTAACGTTATAAAAACATATTTTAGAGGCTCTTTAAAAAATGTTATGATAAATTTTTGGGTTGCTGGGTTGTTAGTATGTTCAATAGTAAATGAAATACCTTAACGTTATCCAGGAATTGTTTTTTTTCCTTTGTGACTCGCACCTCGCTTGCACTCATACAAATGACAAAACAGTTCACTCCCTCTCGTAGTAAAAACGCCATTCTTGCGTTTTCTTGCTTTATAACAGAATCGGATCTGACAGTGTCGTGTACTCCGGGCGTATCTACTACTGTTATCTTACGATCTCCAAATTCAGACGTCGCATAAGACGATACACTTGTTACAGAATCTCCAGACGGGCTTGCGTTAAAAGCATTTCTTCCAAGGATGGTGTTACCAGTCGCACTCTTCCCACTACCTGTCATTCCAACGAGGACAGTTCCATAATCTCGGACTGGTAACGGCTGTAACGGTTGTTGGTAAGTGTAGTTTGCCATTCTCGTATCATGATTATCTTAAAGGAATCGAAATACCAAATTATTAAATGACATTGCATTCTTCCGCTGATACTGGCTACATAACCAATTATAAGCAATGTAGTCATTCCCATAACTGTCGATTGTTAAATATTTAAATGCGTTCTACGAAGTCATAAAGCTTACGCTCGTTAAACCAACAATGTAGCTCATAAGCAGTGCTAAATATTACAATTTTAATGTGGTAAATGTTCATGTTTGGTCAATTTACATCGACTTCTAACTTACTTTTATGTTCTTGAAACATAACCTCAATTTAAGAAATTAACAGAATTTCACGTTGGTGTTTGTTCGATATGCAAATATGCTATATACACCTGCAAGGCTGAGTATGGTGTTCAAATCCACATGATTCAGTGATTGTTGAAGATTTTCCCATTCTGTTATCAAGAAGGAACAAGTTATGGGAGGAGAAAGAGAGGAGAAGAAGACAGAGAAAGTAGAGAAGAAGTAGATTATGAGATGATGGTGGTGGTGGTGATGATGGTGATGATGATGATATGATGATATGATGATGATATGATGACGATGATCACGATGACGATGACGATGACAATGACGATGACGATGACAATGACGACGACGAAGACGATGATAATGATATGACGACGACGATGACGACGACGGAGATGACGACGACGACGATGACGACGACGACGACAGAGATGAGGATGAGGATGATGATGATGATGGTAATGGTGGTAATGGTGATGATATGATGATGATATGATGATATGATGATATGATGATATGATGATATGATGATATGATGATATGATGATGATCACGATCACGATCACGATGACGAAGACGAGGACAATGACGACGAAGATGACGACGACGTTGATGATATGACGACGACGATGGGCGACGGAGATGACGATGACGACGACGACGGCGATGGCGATGGCCGTGGCGATGGCGGTGATGACGATGGCGACGACGACGACGACGATGACGATGACGATGATGATTACCTGCTTGATTGTCCATCTTCTTTGCTTTGCTGCATACAAAATCTACAAACAAAACAAAAAACAATCGTATTGTTAAAAAAGCTCGTTTACATTGACAGGAAACCCTTCATCCATTTTAAGTTTGTCAATTATGCATAGATTTCCGGTAGCTGAAACACTGGTATTCATTAACGACATCTTCCAACGAAACGGTTCTTAAATGAAAGTGGTGTAGTATTAGTGTACATACATTCATAAGGGTCGTCATCTATTTTCTTCATAAAAGACTATAGAAAACTTATCGTATTTGAGAAGTTCTATTTTATACCGTGTGAAAAGAATGGTGTATTTTTCTTTAGTGAAAAAAATCACCCGATCCTCATGGCTTTATCAGTAACTGCTAAGATGAGTACCAGTTAAAACTGATGTCTTTTATCATTTCTTTATATGTGCTACATTGATGACCAGTTGCTACTGAGAAGGATTTAACAACGGAAAATACTTAGCATAATGATTGACTGGACTAACTAAACTACTCTAAAGGTTTTGCCAATAATTGCATCCACATTTTAACAAAACGTGGATACCACTTTACTGCACAAGGCTTATATTTTTACTTAAATGCCACAATGGTTATACTTTTATTGCAATTCTATCGATAGATCTGGTTTGATTCGGATGATATTTGGGTTTTATTTCTGTTTTATCAGACAAGTCCTGCACGTTTGTTGTTACGTGTACAGGTTGGTAACCCACGTTAGGCTAGTATATTATATTATTCAACGCTAGTAGTTATTGGTACAATAACACTAGGCTAGTCATAAGTTAGGCCTATACATACAACTGCGAGATACCTTGAACCTCGAACTTTATTATGAATGTTTGGCCACGCTATAGTACTCGCATACTGTTACTGTTGATTGTAGTGTTAGGTGTGGCACGGACAGTGAAACGTATTAGAAAGTTAACAAAACAGAGAAAATGACCATGCTGTACTGTAGGCCGTAGCTATAAGTTATTTGTTTGATGGTAGGCTGTATTACCGCGATGCTAAGGGCCTTTTTCTTTCTCCAAAAACTGTTGATGAAGCTGATCGTTCTGTTTCCCGACGATTATTAAATATTATAGACTCACTTCAAATATTTTCATAAAAATAAAGTTAATTCACAACCGTAAAGATGTCGATAAACGTCAATAAATTCTCTCAGTCTTTACTGTCGAAGCCTCAGAAAATTCCACATATACCGCGGATGCACACATACAAACTTTACATACTGGAATAATACAAATGTTTGAAATATTTTATTTCATCTGCTACTAGCGTAATGCAATCCCATTCACATCACGCTGTGTTAAGGCATCTGTACAGGTTTTAGGCCTTTGAATGACAATAAATTTACCTGAAACAAATTTCATTTGAAACTATACACAATCACATGCAATGACTGCTCGCAAGCGGATGACAAAGAAAAAAAACGTAACATTTGATACATTCATCGAAAACAGCTTAGCAAAGCTGTTTTTCTCTTATAGTAAGTAGTATTACTAACGTTAGTTTACTACTATAATGGTATGCGGTGAAACCGCGATGCTAAGAGTATTTTTTTCTCTCCAAAAACTTATGATGAAACTGATCGTTCTGTTTCCTGACGATTGTTTAATAATATTAATTAAGTGCAAGAAGCCCTTTTGTGTTGGGTCATTTGGGGTCAATTTTTTGAAAATCTTGTAAACATGATATCTTACGTAATGAAGCTTAGACAGATCGCATTATTCCTATGTAGGTCAACAACACTGAGCACAAGAAATATATTGTTTTTGGTGGAGGTCAACGGCCACTTCAGGTCAACAGGGGTCAAGTCACTGAAACATTGTACCATAGTATCTCAAGAAGGGACGCGACACAGATGTAATATATCGTACATGTAGCTTTACCACATTGAGTACTGGAAGCGTATTGTAGGTCAAATGTGATCATTTGGTATCAACAAGGGTCAATTTGTGAAAACCTTGTAAACATGGTATCTCAAACAAAGAACGGTAGGTAGATCTCACCATTTGTATACATGTACGTGTACGGTGTACCACATTGAGCACAAGAGGTTTATTGTTTATAGTCATTTTGGGGTCAACAGGGGTCAAATTGCTGAAACACGGTATCTCAAGAAGGAAAGCTTGTACTGATCTCATGTGTAGTACTGTATGTAGGCTTGTTAACATGATATCTCAAGAAGGGAACCTGGACAGATCTCGGTTTTTTGCTATGTAGGTGAACCAAATTGACTACAAGAAGCCTTTTGTTTTTGATCGAGGTAAACAGTAATTTGAGGTCAACAGGGGGCAAATTGCTGAATCTTTGTAGACACAAAACTCAAGAAAGGAGGGATAAGTACATATTTCATATTTAGTATGTAGGTTTACAACATTGAGTGCCAAAACCCTGTTGACTTTGGTGGAGGTCAAAGGTCATGTACAGGGTTCAGTTTGTGAAAACATTGTAAACATGATTTCTCAAGAAAGGAAGCTTAGACAGATTTTATCATTATAACGTAGTTGTACCACATAGAGTACAACAATAATAATAATTGTTATGTTGATTCTTTTTCAAAAAATTGTGATTGGACCCTCCCCCCCTCACTATTTGGGTTGAAATGACTCTCCCCCCCCCAATCACCATATGTGTTAGGCACTTGACTTTAGCCATTTTCCATGCATCAAGTATGAATGTCATGTGTTGCATAGCTATATAGGTAATATTTTATATATTGGAAAAGATCAGTACACCAAGAAAATTTGTTTTAAGTGTAATCTGAATATTTCTTTACAGTTGATGAAATTTTATTGACAGAAGGAAGTTGTTTCTTTTTTTTTGGATAGCCCTTCCAGCAAACGAAAAATGGATGGTGCTCGCTCATCAGGTAATATACAACAAATATATTGTGTAATGGCATATCAGTGTCAACAGTGCAGAAAATATCAAAAAAATAAGTTAAATTCTTTTATGCAGCTTTTGAGGCTACTTCATTCACACGAGCCTGATTTCAGTGTTACTGTATATGTGGAATTGGAAGTTTTGAAAAGGTATACAAAAAAAACCCATCATTCTTGAGTCATATTCACAGAAAACATCCACACTTTAGAAGTGGCATATCGCAGACTGAAGTTTGTAGGCAGATAGATTCTGGAATAACTTGTTCAACTGCATCAAATGAGTATAGTGTTGATGAAGCAGCTGTTCATGCACCAATAAATTCTATTAAGATGAGAGATTGTAAACAAGATCTAAATCGGTGATCCTAACGTGGAAAGAGATATATCAACTACCTAAGATTCATGCCAGCAAAATCATAAGTGACATTGGCTTTCTTGTCTCAGCAAGTCACAAGCAATTTTCAGAGGAAACTTGTAAAATGTTCCAAGATCACGGGTTTGAGGTGAATGACAATCCTACACTGAAGCAGTTTTTAGACAGAAATGAATTGGCAGAGACTTGTACACATATGCAGTCAGAACATAACCAAATGCGATATTTTGAAAGAAATCTCCCACTTGTTCAATCTACAGAGCTAGTCCTTGGTAGGGATGAGCATGGTTAATTGAAACATTCCAATATGTTTCAATTCTGGAAATGTTAGAATTGCTTCTTTTGAATGATGATGTGTTTGCAGAAGAGATGAAATTCACCCACAACCAACATACAGGTGTTATTAGCCAGTTACAATGACGGACATTTAAAAAAAAAATAGTTTGTTTCAAACTTATTAGACATCTCTGCAAATTGTGTTATACAGTGATGATTTTGAAGTTTTTAACTCCATTGGCAAATTTACCAAGAAGCAAAAGTTAAATGGTGTGTATTTTACTTTAGGTAACATTGATGCCACATTCAAGAGTAAAATGCATGTCATCCAGTAGTGTCACTATGTTAGAGTTCCTTGATCCAAAAGTATGGACTATCTAAAGTCTTTGAGAGATTGATAACTGATCTTCAAACATTAGAAACACATGGCATAAAGGTAATCAAAGATGGACAAGAATACCTGTTTTTGGAACAGTCACAATGGTAGTAGCTGACAACTTAGGTAGTCATCAGATTGGTGGGTTCGTGGAGTCTTTCAGGGCAAATAGAATTTGCAGGTTTTGCATGTTACGTTATGCAGAGCTTAAGTCCGGAAATTTTGACATAGCTAGTACTATTAAAAGAACTAAAGAAGTATACTCTTGCCATGTAGATGTTGTACAAAGAGACCAAAACCTAACAACTGTTTATGGAGTGAAAACGGATTCTGTATTTAACAAGCTTGACTACTTCCATGTTACTAGGGGCTTGCAATCAGATCCAATGCACGACTTGTTGGAGGGAGTCATTCCAAAAGTTTGCGGTGAAGTTTTAACTTGCTTTGTCCAGTGGAAGTTGGTCTCCCTGAATCAGCTGAATTATGATTTGAAACATTTTAGGTATAAAGTTAGTGACAAATCAAAGATACCAGCTCCCCTTATTTGGACTCAGTGTCATGTATATGTAAAGCAGACAGCTTCTCAAATGTCTGGTCTGATGAAAGTGTTATTATTGGTACTAGGAGATATAATTCCACAATATGATGACTATTGGCAGCTTCTCATACTATGTGCAGATATCTGTAACATTGTATTTGCACCAAGGCACAATAAAGCAACAATAGTTATGCTACATGGCTTAGTTCAAAATTTCCTTGAGCTCTACCTTGACCTTTGTAAGGATGGCTTCATACTTAAAATGCATTTTTTTAATGCATTACAGTGACCAAATTAGAAATGTCGGACCATGTCAGCTTGCTCTATTATCAGATTTGAGGCTAAGCATAGCTACTTTAAAGGTTTGGCACGTAAAACCAAAAAAAAAGAAAAGTTTGTATTTAACCTTAGCTAAACGACACCAGCTATTGCAGAGTTTGTATCACATCTCTCCATGTTTTTTGGAAAGTGATGAGAAACGTTCAGTGGTTGGATCTGTGTGTGCTGTAAAAAATCTATTACTGGACGTCCAGCATGCTGTGAGGGATATGGTTTGGACCTATCTCTGAAGTATTTAGGTGTACGGCAGTAGTGATTAATGGCAATAGATTTGAAGAAAATCAAGTGGTAGTAACAGGTACAGAGAAGAATGCCCTGCAGTTCAGCATTGTCAAAGTAATTTTTCTCAAAGGCAGTCGTGTCTATTTACTGGTTTCCAGAATTAGAAAATGTTCAGTTCTCTGCTCATTATCACTCTTATATTGTAAGGCCAAATTTCAGTGGCGAGCCACATATTATTGAGCCAGAGGATTTTCTTGATTTTTGGCCGTTGGAGATTTATTTCTGTAATTTGGAATATGTATCCCTCAAAGATACCGGTTGTTGGAGGAATTCATTTGTTAGCTAATTTGGGCGAGGTAGTTTTCCTTGTAGAGGGTTCAGTTCAATGAGTTAAAGCAGTGTGTTAGGCTTGATAATGCATTAACCACAGTATTATGTTCATGTGTAACCTCAATAACTTACACATATGCGTGTGCCTATAACAGAACATTGCCGTGGTTGGATCACTTTTTTGTCAGGTGAAAAACCCAAAGTGAAGACAAGTTTGGCTGACCTGTCATTTTCACTATCATTTGCTGATCAGCTCATTTTATGATTGCCATGGATCTTTGAGGACATGACAATGTTACTGAATGTTACTGACTCCATCATTGGTGAAGAGCGGGCCATCATGTTTTGGGATCTTGTTGATTTCTTGGCTGTAGCAAATATTGCCTTTAGAGAAAAATGGTCTGTTCATCTTCACTTACTTAACAACGCAGTCCAATATTGCTAACAGACACAATGGACTTTCTTGTATCCTACGGAGGAGACACATGTGTCATAAATGTGGGCAGTAGTGATGAGCTACTCTCATCAATCAGGTAGAAATGTTCAATCTCGGAAAGTATTCAAATTAAACTTAAAGTCTACAACAATGACTGGAATGAGTGGGTCAACATATCCTTACATGAACTGAATGGCAAAGAAAAGCTAGAGTTTTCACAAACACTCTTCCTGGACTTGATGTGTTTGACATTCCTTGGACATCACCGGTAACAGGGTCCTCATCTGAAATTTTTTTTCTCTGATGTAGACTCTGATGTAGCTGATGCGCTTTCAGGAGGTAATAACTTGTCCTCAGGAATAAGTTCACTATCATCATAGCACCAAGAAATTGACCAGTTGTTGTCACAGCAATTGCCATTGACATCACAATCAGCTAAACAGCAAGAAGTGGAACAGCCATCATCAATAGAGAAGAACGTTTAATCTGTAGCTTTTAAACCAATGAGGTCCATTGTTTCTTCTAGATTTACCCTCTAAAGGTATGGTATGAACAAGTTGATCCTTTAATTAATATTTATGATTTAAACTCAAGTTCCGAAGGGTCACATATTGGCTTGTACCTCTTTTATAAAATAGTCTTTTACTGGCCATGTTTGCCAATAAGCATTGATAGAGGATTCACGTCAGAAGCCAGAGTGAAAATATCTCCATACGTGTTATGAGATGCACTCAAGCCACAGTGACCCTTTCTCCTTGCGGAGCATTGAAACACTGACCAATGTGACAACAGCATGAAATTTGCGATGTGATAAGAAAATGCACAATATGGTTTCGATGACATCATTAGCCTATGCGTTCATGCTTGTTTGCGTGTGTGTGTGCGTGTGAAAGTGTGTGTACATGCATGTTTATATGCATCTGTGTCTGGTGTGAAGCCTAGCTTATAATCACGATATCTCAAGAAGGGAAGCTTTGACAGATTTACATTATTTGGCATATAGGTGTTTTCACTTGTACTTGTAAGTTTCATATAAACACTCACTATACTGTACAATATAACTGATTGATAAAATATTGCTCATGATACTTCATCATAACCACAATTCATGCGTACACTCTGGTTTGTACAGCCTATTGACACTGGCCAGTGTAACAATATAGGAATACTTGTTATGTACGTACTGACTACTGAGACACAGGCCAGTATGTATCATTACTGTACATGTTATTGGGGGAACCATCCATAGTGACAATATCTCATGCATGCTCGAGGCACAAGTTGAATTAATGCATGTTATGCTTTAAGACACAGACCAGAGTGACAATGTGGCAATATGCCTGCTGTTGATGTACAGAGAAAGAGGCCGGTGTGACAGCAATTCGTTTCATGCCTTGTTGTCGAAGAGAAATACTTGTTCTAATGTTATTCTATATTTTAACGGTTGCTACTAAAGGCAATTTTTGATTGTAGAAAAGATGTAGAGGCAGTAAAGTTGGACTCTCACTTGGACCTTGGGTATCCTGACCCAGACTAGTCTCCGACTTGGCCTATGCTGGACTCATACTTTTCTTGGACTTACATTTGGATATACTGGACTCAACTACAGCAAGCGACATTTAATGTCCTAGTGATAGTGGTCAAAATGTTTGAAACACTTATTTACTAATATTTGGTAATATTAACTATCACAAGACATGGTTCTTTGTACAGAAGAGAAATCCCTCTGAAGCCATGGCTTCAAAGTTTGGAATTCCAGTGACATCAATGTCCCATACACTGCGTTGTTCCCTTGAGAAGGGTGTATTCCCCAATGAGAGGCTCAGAAGGCAACTAATTCAAGTTCTATATGATAAAATGACAGAATATGAAAGGTATATACATTTCGTGCCATATGACTAAATTGAAAAATAGTTTTCAGAGTTCATTTTGAGTTCTGAAAGGTTCTTCGTTCCATTATTATAGGCCTTAGTCTTGGGAAACGGAATGCATACAGTATCATATATTCTATACTGATGCCAAGCAGTGAAGTGTTGTTTGTCTTGTTTCACTTTTTCCATAAATGCAATTAAATGTGGCATTTTCCTTTTTGTTTATAGTTATGAATATAAAAGAAAGTTTTTGTAGTTTGAAGCCTAAACCATATACAAAATATATTAATTTAACAGTTGCACTTGTTGAAACCTTCCCTCATCTGGCTCACAACATCCGATGTGCTAAGCCTTATGTTATTCCTGATTAAAATCCTCATTACTTTTCATATTACTTTCAGTATTGAAAGAACAATTTCACACCTATACCTACATTGCTGCTTCAATATATGTGATGGTGATGATAATTGGCATGTTTTGTGTGTGATGTTTGACATCAAAATTTGAAGAAAAAATCATTTGAATTCAAACATGGTAATTTTGTACCCCATTCTGGAAGCTTAATAAGCAAGCTAGAGATTGATATAGTAGCTTGCTTTGTTGTAATTGTTCTTGTCTCCAAAGGCAAAAACAATTGTGCAACATAAGTGTGCAACATAAGTGTGCAACATAAGTGTGCAACGTAAGTAAAGTTGCGTATCTATGAGTACATGTGTTTCTTGGTTTGATTACACTATTGTCCTACAGAAAATTGACCAATTAGTGTAACCGATATCCACTTTATTTAACTGTGTTCAATATTTACTTTTTTAACAGGATTTCTGGAAAATGAAGCTCAGTGACTAGTTCCGTAAGGAAAGGAAACACTTATTGGGGGCTACTCTACCTGCAAGAAAGAAGATAAAGATATCTCCAAGTGGACATATATTGATGAATGCTGATGAAACTAAAGGACTAGGAGAAGATGAAAGAAATGTAGAGATGCACCAGATGTGAGAG
Source organism: Apostichopus parvimensis (assembly GCA_000934455.1). NCBI lineage: Eukaryota > Metazoa > Echinodermata > Holothuroidea > Aspidochirotida > Stichopodidae > Apostichopus > Apostichopus parvimensis. The sequence continues at coordinate 28,390 of KN887190.1, forward strand.
TGTGTCCAGGAATATGTAAGAAACTTCATAGGGTCTCAAGAATCCAAAAAGGAACTTTCTCATTATCGGTTAACCCTACCCCACCTCCCCCCACCTCTTTGACACCACGTTAATTCTACTACTGAAACCTACAGGCTTTTATCTCAAACTATGCCTGGTGATTCTTTAGCGACACTACAACATCTGAGAATGAAAAAGTCTTTTAATATAAAAAGAAAAAACGAACAATGAAAGCTTTGTATATTTCTGCAAACATTGATGTGCATGAATAAATTGTTATCATACCTACAGCGCGATTGTTCAAAAAAGCTCTATACATTGTCTAAGGTAGTCATCCTTTACAATATCTGACACTTGTTGCTGTTGCTACAGAAGTGCAGATAGGACACAATTAATGATATCTTCAACCATTGCTCTATTGCTAACAGACGTTCTTGCCGAGAATGTACAACATTGATTAGGCCTCATGATATATAATGTAGTGAACTCTTTTGTATTGGAACAGGTTCAGAAGTATCTTTTGGATTAAGAACCCAACAAGGAGAGATCATGTATTTATTTTGTTGGTTTCATTACAACGAGCTCATGCGGGTTTATGTATATTTGTGGACAGTAGTGTTATTAAAAAAAACATTGTTAACCTTCTTGTATATCACTTTAAATTATGGTTTTGTCCTATTTTGTTTACAAATTGCAAATATATTATCTGAATTTCATAACTTACAGATTTATGAAACAAGAACTTCTAAAGAAGAAGATAAACATGTCAAAAGTAAGGGAACGAATGGACGTACCTTTCTGGCACAGAAGGTAAAGTATAATTGAGACTAGGCTTTTCGTTTCAAACTTGTTAGAGAAGTATCCAGCATTGAAGGACTATCAGGAGGTACAAAGCTACTTTTCCATTTCAACGAATTTGCAAACCTATGTAGTCATGCTAGCATATTTGTGTTTCTGTGTCTGTGACGCCCACATTGAAAAGACAATATCTGAGGAGAACCTTTGAACAAAATCATATTTATTAAGTAGCGGTACCACATTGAGTATTGTTCTTGGTAGGATTAAAAGTCATTTGTGGTCAACACTGGTTGAATCAGTGAAATTTTCAAACTTGATCAGTCAAGGGGGGGGGGGGTGGAAGTTTGGAGAGAACAAATGCTTATTATGCTGATGAATTAAATGACAATTGAAGCCTATCATTGGTCATTTTAGGAAATATTGTTTGTTAAATCTCAATGGTTTTACTTAGATCAAGCATGTTGTTCTCCCTTACGATACAATGTGTCTAATATTAAAAAATATTGCATCTGTTACTTCATCAAAACCAGTTTTATCCCAGCTAGCACTTAGCACTTTGCTACATGCATCATGTTTAATGTGGTACAAATTTGATAAAAGGGATAAACCTAGGAAACAGTTAAAAGTGCAATGCAGCTGCTGAAATTTCCACCATCAGTGTTTAAAGCTGTTACACCAAGTCTGAACTCTGTATTAGTTCCGGACACTGGTCCACTTTTACTGGACTCCAAAATAGCCCAGAATGAAAGGTTAACCTACTGGAATCAGTATTGGCCCAGACTTCCGTTTTTTGAACAAGTTTTCCCCCACCAACAACCCCTCCCCCCCCCCCCCCCCCCCGCAATGGAGTTTATTGGTTTCTATGCCATAGTCGAAAGGAATCTTTGTAGTCAATTTGGTGTGTGTATGTGAGGCCTTAGCCCTAACATGAAAGCTAAAGAACTGTAAGACTGCTTTTGTTCATACTTGCTAACCTTATGTGATATTGATTTCGTATTTGATATGAGCATGTTGGTTGACTTTTGCATCATTTTTAGCTCAATTTTGATTCTGCTGATTGAACATTCATAAGATATATGACCAAATACAATTTTAGCAGAAATTCTCGTATACACGAAATCTTCATAAGTGTAGGTTTGTTTAAGTTGATACTTAGCACAATGATGCCCCATGGCCCAAGGCTGGTCCCCGTTGTTTTTCGGTGCATATATCATACATAGTAATGAGTGGGCGGGGCTTAACATGAACAACCTAACCTTCAGTTGTTTGAGTCGATCTTGTTGGTTGACCAGTGCAACATTCCTAGTGCTGTTTTCATATTGCTGATGACATAGTGGTGAGGAGTTTGACAAATTAAGTCAGATGAAAATTGTTGTGAACATGGAATCTGAAGAATTGTTGGTCACTTGAGTTGATATTTGGCAGTTGGCACAATGATACCTCATAGCTCAGGAATTGTATGTGTTGTTTTCTTGGCAGGTACCGTCTATTTTCGTTTCAGCACCTGGCTATATGAATATAATTTGTTTATGACATCTTAATCATCCTTTTTGGCTGTATTTCTAAGATCAAGTATGTCAAAGACCCTTTCTATATACAGTGTGTGAGATTCCATCAAATTAATCATGTTACATCATCAAAGTCACAATTTAGTTTGTATTTTTTTTACATTTCAAGCAAAATAAAAAACTGTACATAGCCCTTGATGTGACACAATTCAAATGGAAATTTTCACACAACTGTGTGTTATAGAATCTTCATTGAGGGTATGCTGCTTCACTTTTCCTCTAAATGTTATGGCAGAAATTATTTACTGATTACATATTATGGTGACAGCAATCCAATGAGATTCCTGCCGTGCAGCCAACAACCTCGGAATCTTGGCCAAAGTTATTTGAAAATGAAGAGCCATCAAATTACTACTTTCCCAAAGAGTGACATAGTAATCACAATACACATTTTCCTTGTTTTACAAATTTTCTCTATTATATATTACGTTAATTGTACTAATGTATGCTTGCCCAGCATTGCTTCCTAAATCATGATGATTGTACTAATGTGTGCTTGCCTGATTTTCATTCCTAAAAAATGTCCTTCGGAGTAGCAATGAAAGTATTGGCATTGTACAGTATAATGCAAAAAAAAACCTAATCTGATGCAATTTTGAGTTTGTATTAAACTATGAAAGTAACTGATATAATATTTTTCTTTGCAGTTGCAAAGAGAATTCCAAAGAATCACTGCAGGTGAAACACCCATATCATCTCTTATGGCAAACATACAGACAATGGCAAAAGATATTAGAAGAGTAATGTTGACAAAGAAAAACGGTGAAATAGCTCATCTTGGAAGACATAGTTTCGTCAGATCCTGCATCAGAGCAAGGCACATCCAAGTTACAAACCATATGTTGCAAATGTTTAGGGGTTGCCAAGGAGTTGTTACTGATATGACAATCTTTACCATGATTTTGAAATCATAGTTAGAGACATGTTTGATATTCAGTACTTTTGCACATTCAAACATTAGCAATTATGTAGAGGGTAGTATTAATACTATGCCAAGGGAAAGAGGAACATATTAGGACCCTAAGAAAGACCTATGTCAAATATCATTTAGTAATCAGGTGAACTTATTTGAGTAAAGAGCCTTAAAGGATTTCTTTGGACAAAAAGTGAAACCATCTGTGGTACATTGTCCTGTGCTAAAAGTTTTTGAGGATGGCTACCATATACCGGGAAACTGTTGCAGTAGCTGGGCAATATATGCTGGAAACAAACCACTATATCTTTACTCCCATTTACGAATTGACTAAAGAAACAGTGATTTCGTAGATAGGAGTGATATGATGACTGGTATAAAACAAATACCTTTTATTAAAATGCATTTATGTTTCATTAGTGCTCACACTTAGTGTAGAAATACCACTGGGGTACAGTTAGGATCCAAACCATTCATGTACATTGACTGAAAGACGTATTCCAAATTGACTGTGATGTATGGCAGCACCTATGCCTAAACCATTTTATAGATTTTTGTTTATCCCTGTTTGATAGCAGTGACATGAACACATTCATTAAATCTGATGCATGTCCTCCTTTTACAGATTTGGAAAATACTTCTGCAGTATTTTTACTGCCCGACCTGTTTTCCAAAAGTTCATCTCTTATCAACAGTTATGAGAAGAGGAATGACATACAGGTATGGCACATTGAAGCTTTTAAATTTGAAAATACAAATGATTACCTAGTTAAAGGAATTTAAAATTATCAAAAATTTGCTAAATGAGGATTTTAGTTTTGATGTCTCAGTTCAACTATTAATTGACCAGTTTGATTGTATAAGCAGTCTAACAATTGGGTTATCTAGTCATTAACACTGGCAATCATTAACATCAAACCAATGGCAACAATACTGATTCAAAATTCTTCATCTGAAAATTCTGCTCAGACATTTCTCAAGGGTTCAGTGATATGGGTATATAGTTTAGAAATATTGATATGTGCTACAATTGACGGAAATAGAGAATTGTTCATTGTGACTATGACTTGGAAGGTGTCATGGCATGTTATGATGCCAATGCCAGTTTGTGAATGCAACCTACCACATTTCTTTATAAATAGATTACGTGTCAATGTATACAGCTGTGGATATTTTCTTCTTTTTAACATGACAGGATGCCTCCCCATGTCTCCTTTGGGAGGGACATAGTCCCCTTGCAGCATCTGTATATATACCAACATTTGAGGCAAAAAATTGAAAACATTTCAGTTTAGATTACATCAGTGGTTCCCAACCTTTCGCAGATTAGCACCCCCATACCCTTGATGGTGTTTGGAAAATTCACCGCTCCCCTATGCTTGAAAAATAACAAAACAATACACAATGCCAGATTCTCAGTGAAAAAGTAGACAGAATCTTTTTAACCCCAGTTTAAATTTAGTATCTCATTCTTTTCAAACATCCTTTCCCTGAAATGTTAAAACGCCTAACATACAGGTTGAGGTTCAATGATTTATTTTTTATCAGTATTCACTGCATTTTTGGTTGTTTAATTAAGTATTTACCTATTCTCTTGTTGCAGATTTAGGATTTATCGTTCATTTAACTCATCTAAAGTATCCCATACATTCAAAATGGTTTCATTATTTTGTTTCCCTCAGTCAAGAGTTTACATAAAGTTGCCAAAATAACCATATCTGAAACACAATATGCTGTGTCCTTTGTTTAAGTTTAATATTACCCAAATGGGAGTGAAGACAATCAAGGGAGTGTCAATTAATGCAATACGATTTAAAAATAAGAGAAAAAAGAAAATGCACTAAAGTGAGTGTATTGACACACTGAATGAGTAAACCTTAACACTGCGAGTAATATATTAGTAAAACATGCTTGAAAAATAAGACAAATTGTAAAACTTACTAACATGAGTAATCCGAACTAAACGTGAGAAATAAAGCTCTGTCATTGTGAGTATTTTTAGACAAACAAATGCATAGATTTTAGGACGGGATTACTCAGCTGGTATGGGTAAATATTTTTTCAGTGTACTGATTATCGATTGTTTCTTATTCACAGTAAAAACTGATCAAGCCATGTACATCGAGAATAACTTGTTAGTCGGCTCAATTCATTACTCATTGATTAATAACTGCTTTAGGAACCGACCTGTATAATTCTGATTTTTCTTGTAACTGTGATCGCAACTCGATTCAGTCATTGGTAGTCTATACTTAACCTCATAAAGTATTACAGTGTTAAACATGCCAACAAACATTTTCAGAACAGTGATTTTCAAACACGCGAAGGGTTCCTGCTAGAATTCCCTTCCTTTTGTTTGACGGTGTTACTTATACTAACGGTACTACAGTAAATCGTACGCTACACACAAGTGTAATCTACGAACAACATTATGAACATTTTTTAGATCAGATTGCTTCATTGTTTATGTACTCCCTCACAACTGTTTATAATATAAATATTAAACTAAATAATCATGTCAATCAGCATGGAAAGTCGATCTTCCATTAAATGTTCTTCGTTGGGAGGGGTCTTCGTGAGGCAATACAAAACAAAATTGAAATAACTTGATGACTAGCATGTACTTCTGTACTTATGCAACATGTACGTATCATCGAATATTGACATGCATGTTTAATTATGAATGACTTAAGCAGAAATCATGTTTACAAATGTTTTTTGAGTGTTTTCGGTGGATGACTTATCAGCAGATAAAGATATTTCAACGTCAAACACCGCACGCACTAGATGTTATCCCCTGTGACCTTTATGTCCAACTGCTGCAATAACCTGGATCAGTACCGACAGACAAAGGTTATCAAAATGTAAAAGTTAATCTTTCAATTTCAACATTTTTCGGAAGAGTGGAGGGCGAGGGGTTGTAAAGGGGTCGACTTGCTCGTTGATTGTCAAAAATGTGTTTATATTCAACCAGGGAACGAAAACGTTTAGTGCTTCCTATGCCCGAACATATCCATAGTTTGGTAAGACATGCATACTAATATTCATGAACTTGTGCTTATCAAAATGAAGAGGTATGATATATTGAATACTGCGGCAAAAAATAAAAGAAAGTACCAGGAAACAGTTATCTTGTTGACAAAGTCTATTTAGTGCCATAGTATAAAAACAGATACATACATGGATATTAATAAGATCAATTCTTATCATGTCATAAGCATGTATCTTGATACTTACATTGTATTATGTAAGTACTTCTAAAGCTAACTAGAAATACTTTTTTGCATGGATATCTGATTGAGAATTTTATGTTCACTGATTAATATTCATGATATGCACACAAAACCACAACACAGTTGATTTTATGAATGCCGTGTGACAAACCTAATATGCCAATATTGCAAACCGTGGAAAGTTCTCGTCTTGTGTTAACTGCCATTTCTTGCAATTTGATGAATATTAGTGACTTAAAGTTGGAGACGTCATGAAAATGTGCTTATTAGGTACCAATATCACCATACCGGTATGAACCAAGTTTTACTTAATAAATATTCATAACACGGAACCCAAATCGATCTACTCATCACGGGGCGTCTACCTCACAAGTTTGACATTGATTCATGTTGTGGTTATTGCAAAGAACATTACATACTATGTAGTTACACCACAATACCAGGTTTAAATTAAAGCGGACATACGGTTGCAGAGATATTGACATTTTAAAAATATTATAGTAAGCCCTGCCCACTCAATAAAATATTCATGAGTTAGAGAGCAAAAACAATAGGGTACATCTACACATCATTGTGTTTGTTGAGGTATCGTATATACAAGCTAGCCGCTATACACACACCTACACACCAGCTCGATTGCAAAGGTTACTGAGCCTTTGGCAATGTATCTAAAAAGTGTCGAAATCAATAGACAAAACCACCTATAATGTTCAAGCCAAAACTCCAGGGTTACAAATATACAAATAAAAATTAATCCGCACACATTTGTCTGCTTTTCTTTATTATTAAATTGAACAGTTATTATTGGTGGAATCTATGTATTGAAGCGGACATTGTTTGTTAACATCTATCAAAATAACTTCATTTGGTTCAAGTTAAAGTGAAATTTGGATCTTCGAAATTGCCAGTCACCCATTGCGCATAATACAACACACTATGAAATCTCTTTAACATTGGAGATAAACGTGACTTTGAGCCCCCAAATTAATGGGAATATTTCCAAATTTGTTCTCTCGATGTATATAGTTTGTACCAAATATGCCTTCATAAGCTTTGACTATATTTAATTATGTCCACCGTCTAAAACCCAAACCCTTACCCCACAACAAAGCAAAATTCATACGCATCCTGGGCGTCAACATAAAGTGCCTGATCCATGTAGTGGCATTATTATTGGATTACTTGTTGACATTAAAAAGTTGATCGCTTTCATGAAATTATTGGAATTATTATAATAATAGAGCAGTGTGTACCAGCTTTCACACGTATTTTACCAATTATACGTTGTTTAATATGTCTTTTTCATAAATGTATATCCAATCAAAATTTCGCACAGACGTCTGAACTATATTTGGATCGATTTATATATATGAAACTTTCGTTACCGTAATGTTGATGTTGTGAAATATTTTAGATTAATAGTCACAATTTCAAGAAGAAAAGAATATAAATTTGTGATAAAACACCACAACATTATCAGATAAACAGGTTGATTTAAACAGCTTCCAGGAGAAAGTCGAAGTGTAGAGAAAATAGACGAAAGTTTGAAATAAACACTGTCGTAAATCCAAATAAACAAATGAAATGATGCTCCTTTATATCGAAGTTTCCACTTCTTCTACCGATATTTTGAATTTTTATAGAAACGGGATAAGAGTAAAAAATATTTCGAACAAATCGAAGTTTTGAGATGAAAAATAGCCAAATATTGAGATAAAAAGAAATTTTGTTTTGCAATTATTGGTGGCAATGTCGACAAACTAATTGTTCAATTTTGAGAAAAGAAGTTTGAGAAAAAAGTAACATTTCAAGCAAAAGGCGACGTTACGAGAAAAAAGTTGAAGCTTTGCGGGAAGTGCAAACCTTTTGAAAGTTTGGCATTTACTATGTTCCTTAAGGCCACGTTAGTTAATAAACGATGTTGAAATCCCTCTAATAAACACAGAAAAATGCAACTTTGCACATCCAGTAAATTAGTAAATGGCAATGGGGGTAAAAGTGCAACTTAAGTAGTACCGGGTATTATGGACAACGAAAGATATCATCCTCTCAATAGTCTAACTATGAAATGTATCATCACTTGACGACACGTTTAACGAAAGTCCAACAGCTCTAGCAGTTAACATCATTCATAAATTCAACACAGATAATCAATGAAACGAGAAAAACTTTGAAACAAAACAAATTGCAGAATTGTTATTGAAACTTCAAAGTGGTAAAACAAAGGATGACGATGTAACGTGAGCACATGTGAAGAAAATAATTAAGCAAGCATATGGTCCAAAAATGTCTGTATCTGATCAGTTTAATCTCATCACTCTGTTTCACAAAGTTTAGCGGGTTTTTATTTTGGGAGGCGGGGGAGGGTGTGGGTGATATGTCATTTTTAGTACGTGAGCAACTTTGGCATAGTTGTTGACTTATTGAACCACAATGAATATGTGACCTGTGATCTGGCATGTCAACTAAGGCGCTTGCAAGATGTTAGAGGATGGTAATCTTCATGCTTTTGTCGTTTTTGGCTACGTAACTTTTCGGTATTCGGGTAGTGGCTAAAAATGCTTCTTTTCATTAGTTTGCCTTTGATCCTGGATGAAGTGCACGACACCCCATTTACAGACACATATCTAAATCGTTAGTCGACCACATATTACTGTGCCAACCCTATGATACAGCACCCCAACTGAATATCCTCAGTGTTTGAACAACTATAGAAAAAGTTCAATATATGATCTACACATACTTTTAAGTGGGAGATAATGAAGTTTGTCATTTTAGCAATTAAGAATGAAGTTACAAAAGGAGATAGTATGAATACATTGTAGAAATTAACGGGGTCTATGGTAACACAAGCAAAAAGCTGCACATACAATACATAATATTGATGCATATTTGATAGCAGTTCTAAGTGACCTAAAACCAATACCGACTGATAAGAACTGAAAGAGACTTGGCATGTTCTTTCTTGTTTCCCTAAAAATACGGGTAACATCTTGTTCGAATGTATTAAGGGAAACTTCGGTGCACTTGCCATCGTGTGTGAATAAGATTTTCTGTGTGTTCTGGTCGAATTTACAAAATTCATTTTTCCGAAGAATTGTTTCTACTTCCGACATAAACTTATTTTGGATCGGCATTAAAGTTAAATTCGAGATTTTTATCGTGGCCTCTATCACAGCATTCAAAATTGTAGGATGACATTTGTACTTGTTTACTAAAGTTTTGTGTAATTTATCTGTCTGCTTGAATAATTCATTGCTGCATGTTTCTGCTCTCCCTTGTTTCCTGTTTTCTTCAACTACTTTGTCAACCAATGCGATGATAGCTTCTCTGTTTCTCTTCATTTCCTTTGGCGATTTAGTCTTATTATTTACAGCAACCACTCTTCCATCTATCTTATCCAAAAAACTTCCAAAGCTATTGTCTTCCCTCATTTTGGTAAGGAAATCATCAAGTGAGCACGTGTTAAGCTCAATTTCTGCATTAGTGCAAACAAGTATGCAATAATGAAAGATATCGTCACCACCATCCATCTGTGAAAATACATGTGTACATAAAGATGGGTGATAAGCACATATTTTAACAGTATTACAGTGGAAAATAAAATGAGAAACAGCTAAATCAAAATATTCCACATTACAAGGTTTAAATTCCCTTCGGGTATTTTGATAGAGTTAATTCCCTTTGCGGATGTTGCAGGTTGAAGACATTTTGCCGTATAACCTTCACTGCTCCCTAGCATCACAGGGGCATTCAAATCCATTCCACGTTAAAAGTCAATGCGAGAGATAACCCCAAATATAGTCGTTAACCGTGTTTCCTGTTTAGATTTGGAGTACTGAATACGTCAATGTATGTGTATTAGGAATTACTAAAAACTACTATAACAACTATAATGTATCTGCTTGAATAAATGTAGACACTTTCAACCATACAACTCATATAATTGAAGCAATAGTGTAGTCATAAAGAAAAAAACAACAACATACAACTAGGCAAACACTAGGCAAATACGCAGTATTGTAGTGCACGTACATTGTTAGAAAGAACTTTTCGGTTGTTCATAGAGTTATTTTTTGGGCGGACAACACACCAGGGAGTAAAGTCAAGGTGCAAGTACAGGTACCCTACAAAGTAAGGGCGCTTGTGAGCCCCGTGAAATGCTCAGAATAAGTTGGCACGCAGCTAGCATCTGAAACTACAAATGTACAGGGACTATATGAAATTTTGAGTTTTAACGTCCATGTAGCCTATCGTTCACTTGGCAAGTAATGCCAACTAAATATTGTAGCGCGCAAGCGCACAACAACAATGACGCTTATAGCAGTTATTTATTCATAGCAATGATAACATACCTTAATAAGCTTGAACATTTCTTCGGTCTCATTCGTATACCGTGGTTTGCCTGTGCTGATACAAATGATGATACAGTGGATTCCCTGTCGTAGCAAGAACGGTAAACGTGCGAGTTCCTGTTCTACGATAGATTTCTGTTGTGTATTGCTATCGACACTTGGTGTATCTACTACTGCGATCTCACGGTTTTTGTATTCACACTTCGCATCAGAAATCCATTTTGTTGCAGATTTCGAAGAATAGCTAACAGTAAAATATTCTCTCCCGAGGATGGTGTTGGCTGTTGAACTGCTCCCATCACCTGTCCTGCTGACGACAGCAATCTGTCGACCTTCCTCCCTATCATCGGAACTTTTCAGTCCTTTAAAACGTTCTAAACTGTAATTATTCATTCTTCTTTGCTTTCACGGTCTAGAGAACGGTATTTTTTCAATATTATGATAGTCTGAAAAAGGCGGAAAGTTTTCATAATCAAATAACCCATTAATCATTACCGAATGTTTCTCTTCGCAAATTGAGACAACGTTCTGAATTGTATTTATTCATTCTTCATTGCTATACTGTCTGGAGAACGGATTTCACTGATAGTCAAATAACCTATTAATCCTTACCGTAAAGTATTTGATTCCAGCGATTTTTTGGCTTGAAGAGAGCGCCTTGCTACTAAGTAAGTATATTCGATTTAATTGAATTGTGCTAAAAAAAATGTACTCTTGCATTTTCAGTCTACACAATGCTGTATATTTCCCATGTTACAATTTTCACACTTTCAACATTTGATACGTACTTGAAAATGTCTGCTTGTTCTTCTGGTTACATACATTATGTATTTAAAGTATTAAGAATCTTATACATATCTTACTAGACGGTATTTTATAGTTTGCCGGGAAATCTAAATTAAACCCTCACTGATTGTCACACGATCTTGACCTGACTACAAATTCGTCATTCACCACACCAATAGAAGCAGTGTAAAGTAGTGCAGTGACTATTAACAAAGAAAACATGACATAACATATATATAAGCCCTAAGCAAAACCAAAATAAACAAAAATGGAGACCAAAAAATGTATCAGTTTATAAATATCTGTGCATAGCATACTACATGTGTACACGACATTTTCATTGTAGTATGGAGAGAGTATAAACATCGTTCAAATAACCTGGACTTCATGCTCTTCTGAAGTTATTTCTATTATTTATTGACGAACATTTTCGATCGCCAACTTCTAACCTGACCTTACGATAGCAGTCGAAACGATCAATGTACATTAAAAATTAACCAGAATCGATATACTATTGAAAATTACATATTTGGTAGATTCTATCATTTTGATCTAGGTCACCCGAGTGGGTGATTCAAAACATAGCGCTCTCCAAACCAGGTTAGTTGTTAGTCCTTTAGTGCAGAAAGTTAAAGATTTAAGGTTTTTTGTCGCTGATATTACAATAGACATAGTAATATTATTCAATAATGTACCAATCAACGAAAAATGTAACAAATCTCAACAAGTAGGACATAATTACTGCTAATGAAATCCAACTCTAACTGAAACTGCTTCCTAAGCACTGATGTAATATGACAGCCAAGGAAGTACCACTTAAAAGGATTGTCTGGTGGCCCAAAGAAGTTACCTTAAAAAATGATAAATAATTTTCCAAACATGTTGTCAAAGTATGAGAACGCTAATGTTGCGTTTGACAGAGAAACGATTTTTTAATCGTTAAGGATAGACATTTCAAATATGATTTGAACAGTACAGAACGTGACGTCAGCTATGCTAATGCAGATTGCGACATAACCCACCCTCCGTACAGTACCTATACGGTAATCACAACAAAAACCGCGTTTGTATACAGATAAATTTCTTCCTTAATTTTCGGTGAAATTTCTTAGAAATTAGATATGTTTTCAAAAACTCCTTAAGCCGTACTCCATATATGTAGTAGATTGTCGGTTTCGTGGTTTTTGTGTAACACAAGATAACTTTTAACAGCAGACTCTTCGTTGTTTATACATCGCGCTATCCAGCTCCAACGCGAAGAATGTTCTCATATAGGCTACTCTAACGTTCTGCGAAGCCTAAGCTTCTCCGTGCTACATTCTGCTCTGACATCGATTCCGATAAATTTCTTCCTTAATTTCGGTGTAATTTCTTATAAAGTAGTTATGATTTGAAAAAAACTCCTTAAGCCGCCATATATGTAGTAAATCGGTGGTTTCGTGGTCTTGGTGTAACACAAGGTAAGTGTTAACAGCAGACTCTTCGTTGTTTATACATCGCGCTATCCAGCTCCAACGCGAACAATGCTCGCGTGTAGGCTACTCTAACGTTTACAATCGGACAGTTCTGCGAAGCCTAAGCTTCTCGGTGCTACATTCTGCTCTGACATCGATTCCGCCAAGTTTCATCTTTCGGTGTTACGAATACTTTTCAGGTTACCTTTTACTGTTAAATTTGATCCGTGAATTTTATTTCAGCGATTTCGAAGAACAGTTTAGGAACTGTGGTTTGAGTGTCAGAGTATATTATGTGCAACGCTATACTATACCAACTGGGCATGGTAGGCTGTAACGTTCGCGATAGGTACGTTATATGTAATAGGCGGTCACCTGTGCGTGTACAAACGTGAGAGTGTATTTGTTGCGGAAATGGGAGTGCTATCTTCAAGTCGCCTGTTTTGCCTATTTGCAAGCACTACGTCAATCATCATATTGATGCGTTCGAACAAACGGTACTTTTGGTGAGAAGCTGGTGAATTTGAAAACCAGATTTCTACAAGAAGAAAACGTCGAATGGGGACAATTTTTACATGGTTAGAAAGAGAAAAACAATCAAAATCTTGTACCAGACAATTCCTTTAAGTAAAACAGAGGGGTTATTTTAATAAGTCGTTGAAAAGCTAACAAACTGGGCGGTACAAACACTTAAGGGTTGTGAAGCAAGAGTGGTAAGTGGTGAACTTAAAAATTTACAATTTTTAATATAAACGCAACTGATCATAAACATTCTACACTGAAACCGATTATAAAGACTGCTTTTATCGTATTATATATATAGTTACTGACTTCTGAAGCCGCTGGGAATTCACGATGTGCTGATAAATATCTAGTTGCATATTATGACAGAAGTCACTGCCTTTATGCCCCGAGTTCTGAGCCACAGTAGGAATGTAGTTGATTAATGGATAATTTAAGAGGCACAACTCGTTCTTATTAATCATTTCGTGGATATCATTGAAATTGAGATGTAATCTGAGAGTAAAGATAACGAAATATTTTCGGTTATTATGGCTATCAAATGATATATTGTAACGCTGTTACTGTAAAGTTCTGGAGCAATGGGAATTCTGTGTGGACGGTGTGGAACCATTGTGGTAGTTTAAATCCCCTTGGAATTATATAGGGGTTATCTCTCCTAGCATTAAGTAAACCAGTTGCAATGTTGGCAGATTATGGCTTTTGTGGCTGCTCCTATGTATCGGCATGTGGTATCAGGCTTATCCTGGGATTGTGATGTAAACACATCAGATATTTTCTAAAGATACTCATGTGATCACATTCATCTCTGTAAATGAGTACAACACACTCAACCTCACTGTA
>KN887190.1:46743-57240 GCA_000934455.1 Apostichopus parvimensis
AAAAAAGTGGCGTATGAATAACCATTATTGTCGTTTGAATACGCGTATGAATATCCATATATAACTGTCTCTTGGGGCGGTGCTTATATTGGATGAATACACGGGGTCGCTATTATTTTGCTCCGTGGTACGAAGGTAAGTCGCAACGTACGTAGTCATATACACTTTCGTCGAAATAATAGTACATGTAACGTTAGGGCTAGCCTATGCTTTAGTATATAGGCCTGCCTTACTTAGCCTACGCGTGATTTTTAAAATAAAACAATATACTACTACTGGTAACTGAAGGGAAAATGGACTATGGGAGGAATATGGACCACCAAATTAGATTTCTACATAGCTGAGGAGGGATGTGTTATACTTCTATACTACCATCTTATTCACTCGCCTACGAACGTCAACCTCAAGCAATTAATTGAAGAATTGCCAAAAAAGCGGTTTTCATGACTTAAATGGTCAAATCAGGTTGAAGGTAAGAATGAAATGTCTTATTTCAGGGCATGATGTAAATTTGGGACGAGGGGAAAACTCTCATTCCTTTCCAGAGAAACTATTTTATGACAACAATCATGGCATTTTCATAGCGTTATAGCATGAATTATCGAACACTCCATTGGCATGAGTGTATAACTCTCAATGGAGAACAGGTTGTTGAAATTATTTAGTGTGCAGGTAAAACGGTTTTTGACACTTACAGTGTTAACATGATAGGCCTATAGTTACGCAAAACTGGTATATAGAGTTCGCTTACTCAATCATGTATACACTAGCTTTAAAGATAGCCTAGTCCTATATAGGCTAAGGCCAGGACTCAATACATCTAATAAATGCCTGATTTGTCCTAATTCTGGTTATATGGATCCATAATTCATTTGATGAACTATAGTTTTATTTGAGCGATGAAATGGCCAATGACCAACAACATTGAATCTGATGTAGGCAAATGCAAAGGCTAGGTTACTTTGGAATTAAGAAAACAAAAAAAATTACCAATAATAGGCCTACAAGTAGTAGTGCTAAGCTAGGCCCAGTTAGTATCACTATAGCTGGCCTACCGTAACACTAACAGTTAATCTTACTTAAGACTACTGGCTACTAGAGGCCTAGCCAAGGGCAAGGCTATACAGTAGTACACTGTATAGGCCCAGGCTGGTAATTTGGCCTCCTAGTATACTAGTTACTAACTTAGGCCTAGGCCTACTAGGCTGCAAAGTACAATAAAACTTAAAGACTAAACTACAGCCTTATGCCTAGGCTACATAGTTTTAATTATTATTAAGCCCTATTCTCTCAGTCTCACCCTGAATCTGCTAGAAATATACCTTACTGGTCAGTGTGATTGATGAATATGGCACAGTTGGCACCAATAGACCTTAATAGAGAATTAAGTGACCTGGGCCATGAAATTCTTTTGTGCAAATGCCGAAACAATTTTCGCGGTCTGCTAAATATTCATACACATAGCTATTATTACAGCCAATCCTCAGTGATTATTACTCACTTCAAATTAATAATATAGTATGCTACCCGTTGATTACAAAGTACCGTACCCCTAGGAATATCAAAGTTGATACCGAAGCCCCGCCCCTAATGGTTCTTAATGAGTTTAAACTGAATATTCATACGCGTATGCAGACGCCACATATGAATATACATACGCGTATGCAGACGCCACTTTTTTTGAACATAACATTATTAGTACATGATCGTATTTGTTTTGATGTACATCGTACGTTTGTAGTACTTGATCGTATATGTTTAGAAGATGATCGTATACTTTTCGTACATGATCGTATATGTTTGGTACATTATCGTAAATTTTTAGTACATGATCGTGTATTTCTAGTACATGATCGTAAGTTTTCAGTACATGATCGTATAAAATTAGATCATCATTAACATCATCATATGTTGTGGTCCTTTTCGCGTTCCATACAGAATGACGTATCCGAATAGTCTTAACTTAGCGTCAATCGCTTTTTTCCGAGTGTTTTCAAATCTTCACTGTAACGTTACTGACGCTATTTATGTTTCATAGCCTCTTGTTTTCTAGTCTACAAACGCCGTAGTGAACTTCCTGGCCTTAGACAGTCACACACAGTACACGGTAAACATACGTTTTTGCGTACATTGGGTACGTGAACATTCGTTATTACAAAACAAGAAAGGCTGTATACTGTTGTTCACGTGATAAGATACATTAAAAGGTAACGATGGTAAGGGAAATCTTCACGAATGCTGCTCTTTCATACACTGTTTTGATCAACTTAAATCAATTTCACCAAGAGGTAAAGTTGTTTTAAACTCTCTTTCTTTTTCTTTCTTGTATTTTTGGTGGGTGTAACGGTGTTTTACTTTTTGTGCAATGAGTAAATTGAGGCCATACGGGTCTGGTTCGTAGAAATAAGAAGCAATCCAAAAATGAAACAGCAAAATTGTAGTACAAAGGAATCGTGAAAAATTACGATGCAAAATTATCTTGGCAGTAAAAACTTAAATTTTCATCATTAATGTGTATATTTGTCTATACTTCTGATGGTTTACATTGCCTCAGAGGTAATCCAAAATATCACGCTATGAAAGGTATGATAAGGACAAAACTTTCATGTAGAATGTCATTAAGCTGAAAGGTTTAAAATGTAGCGTAAGCACATCATAGTTACGAAGTTTCACACTTTTGAACATTCATACTATTTTGTACAATTTTTTTACGACTGATGCAACAACGACTTTTTTTTTATATCATAGATACTAAATATGAGATATGTCGATCAGGAAGAAGGGGAAATTTCAATTGTTTTTGTAATAATAGATATGTTTCGGTAAATAAAAACAGTTTTAATACACTAAAGCTTGGCAAAAGATGCTGGCAAAATAGGTAATGACCATGTAGCAAAATCTCAAATACTCTTAGGCCGAATATAGCATCAAGTAACAACCTTTAGACCACGTAAAACCGATCGACAACTACGGATACCAAAATTATACGTGTTGTTACCTACCGAATTAAACTTGCTAATGCAACGTGGAAGAAATTAGTTTGAGCTTCAAACAACATACGACACCTGGAAAATTCAGGTCAAGTGCATGGAACTGGTAATGGTTTTACGAGGCTGAAAGAAGTCGAAGCGGTATTAACTTTTAACGAATAAAGTACATTGTATGCTGTTCTACCGCTCATATGGTTTATGTCGAATTCATCTCATAATTTTCAGACTGTCGACAAGGATATCTCAACCAATCAACGGTAACGTTAGCACAACCTGTGGAAGTATTAGTCTCAGGTGCATGTCAGTTAATTCGTTCCTTTTTTACTGAGTGTAGGTGTGACCTGACGAACAAACAACTCGCGTACTTGCTTATTTGTTTAAATTGATTTTATATCATATATGTAAAGTGTTAGCAGGTGTGACTTAGTATGTCAACACTATCCAGAACATTCTTCGATTGCGAATTAACCAACATGTACACTTACGTTCCAAACTATTTGGAAAGCAAATCGGTAGAATACGAATAGTTCTGATTGAGAATGTTGTTATTATCGCAGACGTCTACCATAGTCGGTATCGGTGTTAGCGCAAGAATGTTAAGAATGGAGGGGGATCCTCTAGTCAATTTATTTTGTTGGGATTTTCAAACTGGGGGGGGCCGGAAAATTTTCTTGAGGGGTGGGAATTTCATGATGTTAGTAGTTTAGTACAGACGGTGCAGTTCTGCGACATATTACATCCAATTACATCTTGTTTAACTTGTTCGACTGACATTTCCGGACTATCTGAAAACATTGCGGAATATTTGTATTACTGCTGCAGTTCTAGTGTTTACAAAATTATTAAATTACATGAAAAAATATCTTTTATCAATGTCAATAACATGTGTATCAAATTATTTAATTTGCACTGTTATGCTTTTATAAATCTTTTAAAGCTATCGTAGAGATATTACTATAAGAAATTTACGGCATTCCTGGAAAGTTCTTACTCCCCAGTCTGTTACTTAATGCTTAAAAGATATAACAAAGTCCCTTTTAGAGGCTAGTTGAATGGTTTACCCATTCCTGTTAGGCATACCGATCTTAGTTCTAAAAAAAACAAGAAACACATATGATAAAAACTCTTAAATTGTTAATTTAGCAAATTCTCACAATCCATTGTTAAGAATAATTCGGAAATTATTTTAGGCATGATCTAAAATTAACACTCCCCAAAAAATTAGATCCCAAATGCCTAGTTAAAATAGTAATAGTATCGATCAAATTCAGCAGACGTTTCAGTGACATGCAAATCCATGCTACCTTAGTATCTCTGCATCAGGTAGAAAGATGTTGCGGGACTTATCAACCGCATAGCAGCTTTCTTTGTCAGCCACCATTTTTACAAACTCAGCGTGAATTACATATTATGGATGAGGGTTTAGACATCTTTACCAAATGAACTTCTGTGGGTACTTTGTGACTGGAGAAAAGTGGAAGTTCTCTTAGGTAGAAATTTAAGTAGAGATAGGTAGATACTTAGCCATTTCTTAAATAAACTAGATTAGGTGGGATTGATATAATATCGGAGAGTTAGCTACGTGAACAGTTAAACGTTATATTGATCTTTTAATATATGTGTGTTCACTTGTGGGATTTTTTTTTGGGGGGGGGGGGGGTTGGTGGGGAGGCCTTTGCTTGCAGAATTTTGGGCTGATTATTAACCGGCTAAGTTATTATTCAATTGCATTTACTTATATATTTATTTAAAATTACCAGATACTTTGTATCTGTAAATTTTGGTTTTGATTTCATAGACTGTGAAAGTAAAATTTCTAGCGCTAAGAGTGGAACACACCCAATGGTTATGGAATTAATTCAGGGGAGTTTTTAATGTTTCTATAAATCTGTTGGTTTCCAAAATTCTCCTTTAAATTATGATCGATCTCAGGAATGTTTCTTTGAGGCTAATCTGATGACGTCGGCTTCTCGGTGAAGGTATAAATGTTAATGTGCAACATAATGTAAGTACGACATAATGTAAGTATGATTTGAGGCAATACGATTTTTATGTTTTCTTTTTGAGTTATGTGATACGTTCGGGACTGTGTGTTAGACTAAACATAGTCCAGTACTTATAATTGGCGAATCTCTATACTGATGATTTTACTCATTAGGCATAATTTATTCAAGTTCGGACAATTTTAATACCATAACATTTAGAGAGAATTTCATCGGTCGAACTGTTAGCT
The DNA here is from genome assembly GCA_000934455.1 of Apostichopus parvimensis. NCBI lineage: Eukaryota > Metazoa > Echinodermata > Holothuroidea > Aspidochirotida > Stichopodidae > Apostichopus > Apostichopus parvimensis. Next base: position 51,967 of record KN887190.1, read on the forward strand.
AAACAACACTTATTTCAAATTTATTTAAGCTAATCTAATATACTTTAAATAGAGAACCGCAAATGATAAAAAATGATGTCCGGTAAGAGAAAATAGAATAGATAATGGGTATTATGTTCCAAACGGCCTATATATGAATGGGACCCATCAATTCTCTTAATTTAAATGCAATCACACATAAAACGGATCTAAAAGACGACAATATCAATGTTACTCACCAAAAAAAGCCTGCCAATGCAATTTGGGAGAAATTAACCTGGTTCAATGATCTTTACACCGAAAATGCAACCTCAAAAATAGCAAGGAACTGGGAGAATTTTGCCAGTACGGAAAGAAGTCAGAACGACACCAAAGCAAAGCAAAGAATAATGGACAACACTTGTCTGCTGCTCATTGTTTTATACTGAATTCACCTTATAGTTTAAGGCTGTTGACAATATTGCCTTAGCCAATCAACGGTCACATGAGAACAACTTGCATCAACCAATGATATACAGTTAGATCCTTACATCATTCTACTATTCAACCGGGTAGTCCAATAGAAACTCAGCTAGGATACAATCAACTATGATTGACGTAGGCTTACGTAAGGTAGTAACCATAGTTACAAGTAGTTGCATTTAAACAACACCCTTTGTGTTCATTGAGCACTATAGTTGCAAGAATGCTTGCAGACAATGGTAAGGGCTACCCTGGTGGAAATTCCAGTTGAACTTTTGAACTGGGCTCAACTGGAATTTTCTATATGGAAATTGGCACACATTTGAACTAGGTTGAAATGGGTGAACTGGGGTTCCCAACTGGTTTAATTATGTTTTACTGGGTCCAACTGGTTCAACTATGTTTTACTGGGTCAACTGGTTCAACTATGTTTTGCTGGGTTAAACTGGGTCAACTATGTTTTACTGCTTATATTTTTAAAAAGTTTGAACTGGGATTCCCAACTGGTGTTATCTACACAATATAACAACACACTATAACAAGTATTTCATTTTTTTTACAGTAGATCTATACTGTAAAAATGAAGCCTCACTTGAAATTAGATTGATAGTTTAATGTTCATGATGTTCAGTGTAGGGCATCCTCACATTTGTAGCATATACGTGTATGCTGTATACTTCACTAATGACTTTCGCAAAGTATGTTACTATGCAAATAGGACACTTCATGTTTGAAACAACAATCAATGCAATTGCGTAAATTTTGAAATATCTGTGAGCCTCTTTTGTTTGTGACACCTTAAGAAATTGCCATTATGTTTGCTAGTTGACGATAGCTTTCCTAAAATCACGCGGCTAAAAATAGGTGTTAACTTGAGTATAACTAGGTTAGGCCCCTATAAGCTAGGCAACTATAACGTTAGGATATGTCTAACGTTAGTAAATGTACCATGTAGTATACCTAGTAGGGAACCGGTTTGTTAGGCCTAGCCTATACTATAGTCCTAGGCCACTATATTGTTTCTGTTTAATTCAAATATTTATGATAAAGAGCACGTTTACAATCAATTATAACGTTACAAGTATGTGTCAATAATATAAAGATACTGCAAGATCACAAAGGAGGGACTTAGCCGCGGTAATAATTTGAAATTGTTGGTAAAATCGGTTACAAATGCGATTCTGCGAGGCTTCTGTTGGCGTATGTGGTTTGCGGTTTCGGAATTTATAAATTTAGCGCTAACGCAAGACAAATGTCAAAGTTCAAATTTAGTCGGATCATACCATTTTGCACTAGGAAGGCATTTTGCCTACCAATTGTTCAAATCGCCAAATAAAGTATAACATAATTTTTTTAAATTTATTAAATAGTAAATATTTCATATTTTTAATCATTGCGGTACAAAAGTTTAATCGTTTAATCATAACTGTGATAAATATGACAAAGATTTATTTTACACCCCTCATAAGTTGGCTAATTTAGCATTTTCAATATTTTACGATACCAAAAAACGAAAAATAGTGAAAGAAAAAACCAAGCAGAGGAACTAAAGATAATTTCAGATCACTTAAGTAAAACACCAAAACGGATTACAGTAATAAAACAATGTATAGTTCACTATTGACTCCTACATAATTAAGTAGACAGTAAAGTGTAACTATTTAGATCAGTTTCATCATCGTACTGATGCCACGTTGGTTCTGTTAGTTATATATATTGCTAGACAGTCAGCTAGTTTATCTAGCTTTGTGTTACAGCCACTGCGAAGTCTCTTCCTCCTGCTATAAGCTAGTTTATCCCAAACAAAAGTATGTTAGAGAAAAAATGCAAATGCAATTCTAAACCAAGTTTTACATTCTAAATCTGCGATCACAGTGTGTGATCAACATGTTGTTCATATACTGCCATTGCTACATGGAAATACTGAGGAGTTATTCTGAACAAAACCCAGTTTGTATTGCATGGGTTGAATTTGGTGCAGAATATTAACTGTTTTGAAATGGAATGGTGGACTGGATGACAATTTCTGAAAAATGTGAAGGCTCACAAACTCTATATAAGGTTCATCAGTGCAGCAACATAATATAAGTTTTTGCTTTCATCAACTAAAGTCCCTACAGATATGGCGTTCTATTGTTTTAAATGTATAAGTCAACTTCAACAAAGCAAACATCATTTAACCCAAAAACCTACATACATCCAGCTACCAAATTATCAAACTGAGAGACCAATATTCCAAAACATATTCCTCAGTTCCAGTTAATTGACTACTTTAATGAAGGACTTAAACTAACTCTAATGAAAGGGTTGAATTAGATTACATTTCATAAAAAAAATGAGGATTTGTGGTAGTTTAAGCTCATTTATTTAATTATTTTTTATTTTTTTGAGTGCGAGGGGAGATTATCAGAGATAGGAATGCCGGCTGACAGTATGCGTATAATGTAATAATGTCAATTGTATTGACTGCTTTGGCTTATGCATGAATGGTAAAACACCTTCTTGCTCACCCATGATGGGCAATTTAGTGTAAAGCCTGGGACCGCAGAGAGAGGGTGTTTAGCCCCCACTTTCTTGCCATGGTAATATGGGCTGGAAAGCCTATCACCAGTAATTGGGCCGTTATTTTTCTTAAATAATTGATAGAAGCATATTGTCAAACCACTGGGCAAATCCATGATCAGCCTCTCCCCCCCCCCCCCCCCACACTTTTCTCCACAGTCCCTGAAAGCAAGGTATATACTATTTATCTGTTTAATCTAAACCCTGTATGCATACCAAAAGCAGTATATGTGTAGAATACATTATAACCTGTGCAGAATACAACTGATAACAGCTACCAAACACTTAAAGGTAATCTGTAAATTCTAGCACTGTATAATTGCTAGAAGTTTTCAAAAAAGTGCTCTCCTGGAGATCTTACTATCCAAATATTTCTCAGACATTCTAAACAAACACACAGGATGACTGAATTTCCAAATAAGGTAAATTGAAGGTCACAAATATTGGGCCAATACAGCCTGGCTTTAAGTGGCAAAAACATCACTGACTCATATGAATCTACCATTTTACCTTTATTCTGGATAACATTTGAAGAGCAGAATCCATTGAGCATGTTGCATACAAAACAGCTTCATGCAAAAAATGAGAGATATCATACTCAAAATAATTACTTTCTGAAGAAGTATTTCGGTCCTGATCTTGTGGGCAAGCTTGTTCATAGAAAGATTGTCAAACAATCTAACAAATTATGTTATAAAATTATCATATAGCTAGACCATACTTAATCAATATATGAAACAATGATGTATTTAGACTGACGTGAAATATACGGATTTGCACCTGCCCCCCCCCCACCCAAAAAAGGGTTAATTATTTCTGTATCAATGGTTGCATATTTGGTTAAAATTAAATCCAGCCCCGCCCTCCATGATCAATATTAAGATACCTTGCTGAGCTACTGAAGTTTCTATTGATTATCTTTAAGCCCACCACATCATTAATGATGAAGCTATATTTTAGCCTTCAAATCTGCAATATATGTGTCTTCGATCTGCAATTATTTTCATAAACAGTTGTTATATTGTTAGGCCTGACAGTTTGGCCCAAATTAACTCATATGATTCGAGTGTGCGAACCGGCAAAACTTTGATTCACTTTCATCGATGAGGTCATCGGTTTTTCAAAATTTGTGTTAAAAAGTGTTCAAAATTTCTATATAATTTGGAGGGTCGCATGTTGAAATATATATGATGCATTTTTGTGATAAACTGACCGAGGATAGAAATATGTATATCCACAAGTCTGTTTATTCAGATACGGTAGGTTTCTCTAAGATAACGCAAGTCTAAAACACCAGACTTTCTTGTACTGGCACAGACGAAATTCTGCAAATGAACAGACAACTGTTGTAGTTTTACAATTATTATTAACAATGTATAATGATATGTCTATATACTTTGGGCACGAACAAATCAAATGATGAAAGCTTTTACTATAGTATACAGCAATGATATTATTGTTAAAACCTGAAACGGGAAGTTTGCAGTAGAGTAGTTACCATAGTTACAAGAAGTTGCATTTAAACAACACACTTTGTGTTAAGTGAGCGCTATAGATGCCAGAATGCTCGCAAACAATGGTAAGTGCTATTAGCCAATCAAATCACGGGAAATTTGGAAACTACCATTGAATATTTTTTAGCAAGAAAGTCTCTGTAAAAGAAATGTTGTAAACTCTGTACTTGCAGTTGGTTGTTATGATTTATTTGTTTCATATCATCTGTACAAACGGGGCCCAAATTTAAGGGTCGTCTAATCGTTCGAGACGACCAAAAATCACATCGAACAACCTAAAACACTGCTTACGTTGTCTGACAGACGACCAGCATTTGCCGTGAGTGTTCAACACTTCGACCAACACTCGGAAAATCCATATTGTTTAAAATCAAAATCTGCCCCCCAAAAGGTGCACGTTTTGTTATTAGTAAAGGAAGAGTGTCCCCACAGTCCTCCATGAAAACATGCACTTTGAAATACCTCTGCAGAAACGCACAATTCTTAGTTATTATGAACCATGGCAAATTTTGGCTTGTGCGCAACGGAAGCCTATAGTGACATGTCTATGATGTGCACAAAAAAACAAATGATGAAAGCTGTAACTAGTATACACCCAACAAACTTATTGTCAAATTCTAAAGAGGGAAGTTTGCCGTAGGCTAGTAACCATAGTTACAAACAGTTGCATTTAAACAACATCCTTTGTGTTCATTGAGCGTTATAGATGCCAGAATGCTCGCAAACAATGGTAAGTGCTATAAGCCAATCAAATCAC
>KN887190.1:59083-70276 GCA_000934455.1 Apostichopus parvimensis
AACGGTCATCCAATCGTTCGAGACGACCAGAAATCACATCGAACAACCTAAAACACTGCTTACGTTGTCCGACAGACGACTAGCATTTGCAGTGATCGTTCCACACTTCGAACAACACTCGGAAAATCCATATTCTTTAAAATCAATCTGCCCCCCCCCCCGAGCAGTGCACGTTTTGTTATTAGTAAAGGTAGAGTGTCCCCACAGTCCTCCATGAAAACGTGCACTTTGAATACCTCTGCAGGAACGCACAATGCTTAGTTAGAATGATCTATGGCAAATTTTGGCTTGTGCGCAACGGAAGCCTATAGTGACATGTCTATAATGTGCACAAAAAATCAAATGATGAAAGCTGTAACTAGTATACACCAGCAAACTTATTGTCAAACTGTGAAGAGGGAAGTTTGCCGTAGGCTAGTAACCATAGTTACAAGTAGTTGCATTTAAACAACATCCTTTGTGTTCATTGAGCGTTATAAATGCCAGAATGCTCGCAAACAATGGTAAGTGCTATAAGCCAATCACATAACGGGAAATTTGGAAACTACCATTGGCTATTTTTAGCAAGAAAGTCTCTGTAATGGAAATGTTGTAAACGCTGTACTTGCAGTTGGTTGTTATTATTTATTTGTTTTCAAACAAATTCAATCATCTGTACAAAATGGGCTCAAATTTAACGGTCGTCCAATCGTTCGAGACGACCAAAAATCACATCGAACAACCTTAAACCCTGCTTACGTTGTCTGACAGACGAACAGCATTTGCCGTGAGCGTTCAACACTTCGACCAACACTCGGAAAATCCATATTCTTTAAAATCAAAATATGCACCCAAAAAGTGCACGGTTTGTTATTAGTAAAGGCGGAATGTGCCCACAGTCATCCATGAAAACATGCACTTTTTAATACATCTACATGAACGCACAATGCTTAGTTATAATGACCCCTGGCAATCGTTGGCTTATTCGCAACGGTAACCTATCGTGAAATGTCTATAATGTGCATAAAAAATCCAATATTGAACGCTGTAACTAGTATACACCAACAAACTTATTGTCAAGTTCTAAAGCAGGAATTTTGCCGTAGGCTTGATACCATAGTTAGAAGTAGTTGCATGTAAACAACACACTTTGTGCTCATTGAACGCTATAGATGCAAGAATGCTCGCTAACAATGGTAAGTGCTAATCGCCAATCAAATCACGGGAAATTTGGAAACTACCATTGGCTATTTTTAGCAAGTAAGTCTCTGTAATGGAAATGTTGTAAACGCTGTACTTGCAGTTGGTTGTTATTATTTATTTGTTTCAAACAAAATCAATCATCTCTACAAAATGGGCTCAAATTTAACGGTCATCCAATCGTTCGAGACGACCAGAAATCACATCGAACAACCTAAAACCCTGCTTACGTTGTCTGACAGACGACTAGATCGTTCAACACTTCGAACAACACTCGGAAAATCCATATTTTTAAAATCAAAATCTGCTTCCCCCCCCCCCCACCAAAAGATTGAACTTTTGTTTCTTTGGAGAAGAAGTTGTGGTTTTTTTAAAAGAAAGAGAGATATTCATGCAAAAATAAAAGGGGTGTAGGCGGTTTTACACTATATAACGCAACGTAGTCGCCAAGAACCTGAAGTATTTTTAAGGGAGGGCCCGAGGAACATGAACTTATAGCATGCTCCTCATGGTGAAACATAATTGCACCTATTAGGTGAATTGAGTGTACTGTTAATAGTAGGAGAGACTAGCGTAGGTTCTTATGACCAACTAGACCGGTTTCTGCTCTCAAACTTTATAGGAGGAGCTTCATCAGTAGTAGCCTTTGAATATTGTATATTCGGCCTGGGCGTCTCGTTCTCAAAATGCATCTATTTTCTGTGCACGGGTTTTTATGGACTCATAGTGCAGCTATATGAGCATCTAAAAGAGCTTCGTGTGAACCTTGAGAGTCAGCTGATTCTTTGTTAGTACAAAACATTGAGTTAACAAGTAAATCTTTGAGATTTTGGACCCTTTTGTAGGCTAGAATCGGTTCTTTTGGAAACAGTTTGGATAATTCCGCGTGTTGCGAGATTAAGTGCCAATGTTTCAAAAGTGCTTTTTTCAAATGCGTTTGTAAACCCTTTTTGCTTTTTGTTTTACATGATGAAGCGGATTCTCATTTTTCTCTTTAGGTCTTTCAATGACTTGAGAAGATCACTTCGTTTTCAGGTTTTCTGGAGTTGCTATGAACTTCAGACCTTTTCCTGGCGCAATAAACTCTATATCTGACATGTTTCTGTCTGATAGGTTCTTTACGAACTTTTTTAGTGTTTCTGCTTCTTTTCGAAGACATTGGGCTTTTGAGTGACTACTTTCTAGAAATCTCTCCCGTTGCCTTTTTGCCTGGCGGGATAACTCTTCTCTCCAGATTCTACGGAGTGTTCTGCCTGCCCGTTGGAGTACTTGATTCCAAGAATCAGTGAACTCCTCCGAGTGGTTCAGTTGCCCCGGGAGTCTAGGTGGGTCTCTTTGGACCTTGAGTTGATATGTGGCGTTTTGATCGCCGTCTATCCGGGAGATTTCTTTTGTGAGAGTGATGAGCCTTGACTGGAGCTCCTTCAGAGCATCTGCGTGGCTGACCTTCTTGTAGGTTTCCTCTTTCAGCTGGATCCTGTTTTCGTTCCTTTTGATAGGAGACCTTTGCCCACACGGTATGTGTTCTTCTTCTTCGGAGAAGGAAGAGTCTTTGTTGACTGGTGAAGCAGGAATATCAGGAATGAGTGTGTCCATGACTGGTTATCCAGAGAATTTGGGAGAATTACAAGTGGCAAATTCCCATGAGGGTAAGGCCGGTTAACTCTGAGATCATGGGAACAACAAGAAAAGGTGGAACGCTCACACAAAAATAAACCTATTGAGGCAAAATAGTGGGTTTACTATGCACATGAATCGTGTATTAACAAAAACAATTGGGTCACTTAATCTTAAAGACAAATGTAAAATGATATAAATATATTGCTGACAGATCTTCTCAGAGCTCTAACGTCTTATAAGGAATCCAATGAACATAAAATACTTTTAAAAGTCCCAACGAAATTAAACCAAAATCGCGGCGAGGGTCGACCATATACAATTGAAAATGAAATTGCCTCCTTGGGATATTTCCAGGGCGGTTCACCTAATTGGGGACGTCTTTGTGGTAGGGTGGCTCTCTGGATGGCTCGCGACTCGGGAAAGTACCATCTTGTGGCGTCTCAAGTTGGTCTCTAGGAGGGGCTGTACGTCACTGGGATTGGGTCATCGCAAGGGTTCACTTCCGGTGCCAAACTCGGACGTAGAATTAAAATGGCAATTTATAGTTCCATTACAACAGAAAATTATCACAACTGGCGGTTCAACAAATAATGGGGTTGCCATATATCAATACATGATGAGATTCAGGTCTGCCACCATGGGTACAGCTTCTGGTGATCAGTAAAATTGTAATCACAATAAAGTCTCCAAGTGTAAACAGTTCCAGTTGTTTTAAATAAATTATCCATGTTTAGAACAGCTCCATCTCAAACCTTATCCTTCATCTCTTTTCCTCTAACTACTAGAAACTCGGCTTCAGTAACTCCCCTTAACTTTGTCCCTACACTCATACCCTGTTCAATCCATTCCACAATTCCTAAAGTACATCCCATAAATATGGGAAAACATCCCATAATTATAGTACATGGCAAGTCACACAAGATCACCTTAACCAATCAAACACAAATGTTGGTTCATTGAATATCCATACAATAGTTTTTTCTCAACCTCCCCCGTCCAACTCTAGACCAGCTTGCCCTTCACACCATGGCATATGGGGTCCATTGACCTACTATCTGTCAATTAACACTTACTAAAATAATTACCAGACAAATTACTCAACCTCAATCATGAACTTTTAAATGGGTCTCAACAGTGTCCTAAAGTAAATTTGAACAAACATCACCAAGAACATTCTTACCTAACCGTGACAAACAGCTATTACTTTCTATTTCACCCACAGTTCTAAAAAGTGGTAGATACTTGGAGCCACACAAAACAATTACTCTCATTTAAATAAAAGACAGGACACACAGAGCCACCTGACCACACAAACATCACCAAGAACATTCTTACCTAACCGTGACAAACAGCTATTACTTTCTATTTCACCCACAGTTCTAAAAAGTGGTAGATACTTGGAGCCAGCACATGCATTCCTAGAAAACAAGGATCACACAAAACAATTACTCTCATTTAAATAAAAGACAGGACACACAGAGCCACCTGACCACGAACTGTTGCCATGTAGTTTTTAGCAATTAAAATGAAAATTTAGGGAACTCCTCAATCTAAATGTTATTTGTAATCAAATGAATAAAAATAAAAAGGAAAGTAAAAGGGAATGATCAAATGAATAAAAACAAAATAGGAAAATGAAAGGAAATGATAAACCTAAATAACAGAACAGTAACCAGGTTTTGCTCTGGTTACACTTTCCCCTTGCCACTGGAAATTTCACCTTAAAATAAGTCATTATAAATGTGACTTTCGAAGAGACCGAAATAAAAAATAAACCTACGAAATTAAATGATATTTAACTATCCAAACCTGTAAACACTGACGTCATATGTTTCCATTTCACCAAACCAACGAAACACAAATAAAACACATTTTATTATGTAATAAATCAATTCATGACACTCTTAGTACATGCAAACAATATGTCAAAACGTTAAATAAAAATAGCACTAAATAGGAGTATATTCCACCATAACGTTCACTATTTCAATCAAGGAGAACATGTTTCCCTCATTAAATTTCACGGAAAAAAAAATAGACTCCTAAAGTTCACATCATGTACAATAGATATAAGTGGATTACTCGACCACAAATATAAGTGATTGGTATTATCTGTTTGACCACACACAACATCATATTACCTTGTATTCATATGAAATAAATGACGTGAAATGTAAGTAATTTACTCAACACGTCTTTGTTCCCAGTGTGGCATACTGTAACAGACTAATACTAACATATCATAACTTTTCATCTGCAATAATTAAACATTGGCTATCAAAGAGCAAATAGCCTTAGACATTTCTTTTGGGAGATCCCTACATGACAATAAAATATTAGCTTTCTCTTCACAGAAAGGGTTAGTAACCTTGCATTGGTTTGCCTGTGAGCATGTGACACACCTTTGCGCAATCTTGCCGAATGTCTAGTTGGTTGTACTGGGTGTCTTACTCGTGATCTCAGCACAGGGCCTAATGTTGTGGGCTTAGTCTTTGGGAATCGGATTGCCGATGTAGACGGTGTCCCTGTTGGTAGGGTTGCAGCTTCTGGCTCCACTAGGATTATTCTCTCTTCCAAAATAATATCGTGCTCCGCCTCTTCCAATATAACATGCGGAGTAGTCACTTCTTGTTTCCTTAATATTCTGGGAACGACCTCGGCAGGAGGTAACAAACTCTTGAATTTCTAGCTGGTACATGCATTGTTAAACTGCATACCAGGATGGCTAGTCATCTGTATCACTTTACTCAGTAACATAAACTAAGGGTTTATCGTCGTTAGCTTGTCTTGGGACTGGCTTTTGCCGGGTTTCTGGTGGATCATGTACTCATCGATTCTAGAATAGGTAACAGTAGGTGTCTGTGTAATGTACACATATTTCCTCTCCCAAATTCTTGCTCTACCACATAGACAGGTCTTTCATGGTATACTCTCCTTACTACTTTGTAAACCTCTTGACATCAACGAACAGCTAGTTTGTGTTTACCTCTGAGGTGCACATTACTCACTAGTGCTCTGTCACCTGGTTCAAGTTCATTTCCTTTAACCTTGGAGTCATATACATCTTTGTTCTGTTGTGCTCTCCCTTTTGAGTGTTGTGAATTAGCTAGTTAGTGCGCATATTCTAGTTTTCTCGTAGTTGCTTTGTATAACCAGGGAGTTGTTATGGAATAACTATGGTGAGTTCTTGTGGATATAACTGGTTTAGGGAGTTGCATTGTTACGTCCAATGGGAAGGTCGGGTTTCTACCAAACATGAGGAAATAAGTGTGTACCCAGTACTTCAGTGTTTAGAAGCTTGTATGCATGACACAGTGGTGATAAAAAGTCTTCCCCCATTTGCTTTCTTCTCTTCGAACAGTTTACTTACATACCTAGCATGTCAAGAAGGGTGCGGTTAAATCTTTCACAGATTGAGGTTGCCTTGTGGGTGATAGGGTGTTGTTCTTGACTTTCTTATTCCTGCAATCTTACAAAGATGTTGGATTAATTCACTCTCTAAATTACGGCCTTGGTCAGAATGTAACCGGGTTGGGAAACCAAACTGCACAAAACATTATCAAAGAGAACGAGTGCTGTCGTACGAGTCGTCTGGTCTTTCGTGGGGAATGCCTAAGCAAATTACCTAAAATGGTCTGGAACTACCAGAATGTTCTCATACCCTCCCTTTGATTACTCAAGGAATAGATAGTGCAGCACTCCATCTTTTTAAAGAACTTTAACCCAATGTCTGAGTAATTGTTTAACACTGAGGTTCTGCCACGTATAGTCTTCTATTTTGGGAAACACATCTCTCTAGGTGTCTAATTACTCGGTAAATATCCGGATCTTGCTTCTGTCGATTCTGCCATAAATGGGGTTCGTCGCTCATCAGAGACTGGGGTTGATTGAAGTCAGTGTCAGTACTACCGTGACATTCCATATCCACTGCCTTAGTCTGGGGTCTCTGCCAGGGGGAGTGTTATCTCTCCAACATTGCTCTTCGATAGCAGATGAACACAGATTGCCGTAGCATATAGTTTAGCTGTTGTATTTACATAGGTGAGTGGGTTGTCAAAACAGTCAATTTACGCCCGTAAAGGAACTCTTTAAACTTCTCAGTCACAACCCACTTCAAAGATAGAAATTCCAGTTTGTGTGCGGTATAGTGCGCTTCACCCTTCCTCAGACCTCTGCTCGCATATGCTACTACCCTCTCTTTCCCATCTTGTTTCTTGTATAAAGCTGCCCTGGCCCCATTCCTCTTGCATCGATGTATAAGATGGAGGGCTTAGAGAAATCAGCAAAAGCAAGGATTGTGTTGATGATAATTCCTTTACCAGTGTATCAAATGCAGCTTGGCACTCAGGGGTCAAATTCCAGGAGGGATCCATTTCCCTTCCATGCGGGGTGGGGTCCTGTTGTAAGGACATGTGGGGGTTTGCTATCTTTGAATAGTCCTTGATAAATCTACGGTAATAACCTGTAATTCCTAAAAACGAGCGTACGTAATGGACACTACAGGGAACGGGCCATGTCTTGGGCGCTTCAATTTTACTAGTCAGTCTCCTCCCCTTCCTCGGATATGATGTGGCCAAGGTATTTAGGGCCTCGTTCTATCGGCGTCCGCACTTGTTCGAGTCTCACCGTGTACTGACTGTTTATTTAGCACGAGGCACGGTATCAGAGACGCGCAACTTGCGTGGGCGTCCACATGGGTATGACATGTAACGCTAGTGAATACAGAAACAAGGTATTTAGGGCCACGTTCTATCGGAGTCCACACTTGTTCGAGTCTCGCCGTGTACTGACTGTTTATTTAGCACGAGGCACGTTATGAGAGACGCGCAAGTTGCATGGGCGTTCACGTGGGTATCACATGTCACGCTAGTGAATACAGAAACATGTCGGGCGCCCTCGATTCAGATAAATTGGGGATGTCCCTAGCTACATTAGTTGTATTGGACTAGTTATCAGTCTAAATATCATATAGTAAACGAAGTACTTGTTTGGCCTTTGATCAATGACATCTTTCATCGCGTGTATTCGTACTTTGCTTAAATTAGTACAATGGAATTTGGAAATAAGTTTGCTTCACTCGATCAATGCATTTTCATCTGAGATATTAATGACATAATTATTTGGTATGTTACGGACGTTCTTAAAGTTTTGATGAACGACGACCTCTACCGTAGCTGTTAAAGTTTTGATTTAACGAACATTTCATGTTTACAAATGTCCGTTGACAAAATAGGCAATCTGGTGACATTTAGGTTCGTGATACCCAAAAAGTAACAAGCTTTGTGTATGGAATGAACCTTACACTATTTTATGATCTCAAAATTGTGTAAACTAATACCTTAGTTCTTTAGGAAAGATAGCTGGGAAATAATCAGTGATTCAGGAACTGCTGAATGTCATCACAAGGCGTCTGTCAAAACCAGTGGCATGATACTTTTATTGATTCTGTTTTAATGCACCGTAGATGAGATGCCTTTCCAAATCCTTATTCATTGTCTTATTCACTGTTTGATGATTCGCGAGAAAAAGACTGTTTTTCATATGTGCTGTTTACTTTAATGACCTTGAACACTTTAAACACCTTTTTAACGATTTGGACATGATATTTCAAAACCAAATTTAATAAGACGTAAGCTGCTTCGATATGCAATAGGTATCGAAAGGACGTATCAAATCTGAAAAATGAAGCATATTTAGAGTAATTGCAGAGACCAGTCTTTGCAATTACTCAAAATATATTGTTACAAACCAAAATGAGAAGTACAGTATCTTATGCTCCGTTTCAGTTCTGGGTATTTCAAAACAACAAGAAGGAAGGAAACATGATAAAGGAAAAAAATGAAAAGTTTAGTGAAACCTTGTTGAACCTTTATGTATCAAACATTTATTAAGCAATATTTTATAGTTAATCACGAGAAACGAAATACAGCTTATTGGACAAAACATCAATATAATAATATGGAATTTGTCATCGGTTCATGTTGCTTTCTACTGCTAATTTAACAGCTATAAAAGATCGGTTTTTATGTTATGTACTGATTTAATTCACAACATTAGCTTTAAAGTGTGTATTAATATGAGTATTATATATATTATAATGCAACTGATAGGAACGATCTCAGACAAATCGTCACTGGGTAATGATTATTCTTTCAGTGAGAATGAAATTTAAGTTATTCGCGTAATTCGTATCGGTGTTGGACTGCAACTTATTTTAGATGGTTGGCGGGTGTGAAAGGTATTGTGTTCATTCAGCTGATACTAAAATCGGAGATTCACGTACGGATTTTGCAAGGCTAAAAGTTGACCGGTTGGTTGCACGTCATTATCAATATCGCAAACCCTTAAAACCTTTCAACATATTGAATTTATTTCCCCTTTCAATTAGTAAACGCTCTGTGAAGTATTGTAATGCCAAGAGATATATTCAGACAGTACCATACTCATTCCATAACTATATATTTGTACGAGCTACCTTCAAAGTACGTTAAATGTGCAAAGACTGACAAATGGTCTATACGGATATATTGATCAGAAGTTCCAATGATAAGGCATATATTGTTACACAAATGCAAACAGTTACGCCTTCGGTTGGAAGAGGGAGCGCCACGCGCATCCCCTGCGCCTTCAGTTCTGTTGGATCAATCCAACCAGGAGGCCTTATGAATATGATATATTAATGCTCCCCCCCCCCCCCAGAAATGAAAGTATGGCTAAGCCCCTGTCCTGTTGTTTCTCAATTGAACTTAAATTGAGTTAAAATGAGAGTTTTGTCAAAATTAAATATTAAACAAAATTCAATAACCTCGCAGGGCATAGTCACCAAAGGTTAAAAAGTGAAAAAATGCGATAAAGAATTCAATTCAATCGAAAGAACGCAAGCATTCGATGACACGATGTTTAGTACAATACCATTGGCGTGTATCAGACTTGGCGGCAAATTCATAAAATGAACATTTGATATCGAACGAAAATTTACAAGACGTTTATTGCAAATCTTTATCAACTTCTTTTATTACCGTCTTTCTGTTCTCATCATATAAAAGTTAAAACCGTTATCATGCCATATCAATATGATGTTGTGTTAGACCAGTTATCATTCTAAGAGAATTTCGTAAACGCAGTACTTGTTTGCCTTCGATCAATGGAATTTGACATCGCCTGTATTCGTAAGTTTCTTTAATAAGTGCTATCAAATCTGCAAACAAGTTCGCTTCACTCGATCAATGACTTCCCAGATAGCACAATTATGTTGGGCCAACATTGGTATTTTAGGTTGGAACTTCATTGGTAAAATATATTTTTAAGATTGGGTGCTCGTAGTTTTACGGTTGGCCCAAAACGTTGTCCTAACAATGGGTCAACATTACAACAGCGTTAACCCAACACATTGTTATCACAATGGGCCAATGTTAGACCAACGTTAAGCCAAAACGTTGTTGTTACAATGGGCCAACATATTGGGCCAACATTGTTCAAAGGTAGTATTTAACGTTGGAGCTCCATTGGTTAAAATGTAATTTTGAGGTTGGCTGCTCGTAGTGTTACGGTTGGCCCAACGCGTTGTCATAACAATGGGCCAACGTTAAATCAATGTTAGTCCAATATGCTGTTGTAACAATGGGCCAACATTGGCAAAAGCTTGTATTTTATGTTGGAACTTTATAGATTATAGGTAATTTTAAGGTTGGTTGCTTGTAGTTTTACGGTTGGGCCAACATGCTGTCGTACCAATGGGCCATCATTACACCAATGTTAACCCAACACATTGGTGTAACAATCGGCCAATGCTACACTGACCATAACCCACAATGGGCCAATGTTAATCCAACACGTCCTTATAAACAATGGGTCAACGTTAAACCAACACACTGGCCAACATTGCATCAACGTTAACCGAACGTGTTGTTGTAACAATGGGTCAACGTTGCACTAATGTTAACCCAACACATTGTGGTAACAATAGGCCAACATTAAACCAACATGTTGTAACAATGGGCCAATGCTACACCAACACATTATTGTAACATTGGACTAACATTACACCAACGTTTACCCAACATGTTGTAACAATGGGCCAACGTAACGTTAAACAAATGTTAAACCAACATGTTTTTGTAAATGGCTAATTTACACTAATGTTAATCCAACAATGGGCCAACAACGTTTACCCAACATGTTGATAGAATGTCAACATTTCACCAAGCACATATTATTTTGTCCCAACATGAGCTTAGTGACTTTCTGAATAATATTGTGAAGCTGAAAAAAAATTCTGATGTGTGGCTAATGCCAAACCAAAGCTCTGTTCTTACATTTACAAAGATGAAGTAAAACAAGCAGAATTAACATAAACAAACTTCTTTTAATTCACAACAACTTGAAATATAAAAG
>KN887191.1:17702-29389 GCA_000934455.1 Apostichopus parvimensis
GTATTTCCACCACTGTTTATCCATATAAATTGTTGTATCATATTCTGGGCGATAGCGGTGCGCCGATGGATCCAAGGCGCCGAAGGCGTCGTCAAGTTAACGAACAGAAGCGCCGACTTCCTCTTGGTCGCGAAAGGTGTTGGTTTCGAGTCCTCGGTGACTTTGGTTAAATCGCTGAGCCGGTAGCAATATGTGACGCAGTCCATCCACCCCGGTGTAACATGCCTTTATTCTATACCCAGAATCAAATATAAGGTTGATAAATATGAAGTGTAATTTATGTTTTTTATAATGTATACCTAATATCATCTCAAATGCCAATCACCATATCCATAATTGTTCTATCCACCAGCTATGGAACCAAGGTTATTGACCAGAACTGACGTTGCAAGATTTGCCAGAGAAGCATATAACCTCGGTGTGCGATATATCGGTGGCTGTTGCGGTTTTGAACCATATCACATTCGAGCTATCGCCGAAGAGGTATAAGACCTCATAGTTTTTTTGTTGACATGTATGACAAAGGACACACATGAACAGCCATACAAACAAACCAACGAGGAGTTTTCCGTCTGTTGACTGTTATCACTTATGGAATGTAGAACAAACAATAACAATGTCATAGTTTACAGATGTTGAATAACTTAATCTAGTCAAATAGTGCCCACAGCCTACAATACACAAAAATAAAAATAAATAAAAAAACTAATAGGAGGTTGCATATTCATAGGATTTAAACTACAAGCTTCGAGATGGTGCCGTGAACATGAGTAATCAGCTAGTCTTCGATCCTCAGCCGTTTGTAATAAGCAACGACATTAATAACAAGAGCAATGACATTAGCAAACTGATGATACCTTATCGAGCTCTCACGATGATATCAAAATTGGTAGCGAAAATACATATCACATTTCATATGAAGAGGATTAATAGATAACATTTTGTAAGTTTGTAGATAAAAATTATCATTATCCATAACGAATTTTGTCTTGTCGAGTTTTACTAACACAATAGTTTACACAATTGGTGAGATCATAGAAAAAAACAATTCCTATATATGATAATATTTCCTTTGATGCATTGATAACTGCGGAAGGTTAGTATACTCTAAATTCTAAAAAGAATAAATCACTACAATATTCATCTTTTTCTAAATTCTTACTGTTTTCCAGCTAGCAGTAGAGCGAGGAGTTCGTCCACCTGGCAAAGACAAGCACGGTGGATATGAATCACTAAAGAAAAGTAGTTTGCATAACCAAACCGATAGGTGAGTATGGACAATACATAAACTGTGCTTTGTTATTTGTATTATATGTTAGTAAGAATGTTTCTGAATGAATGATCTATAAGTTAAACCTATACTTTAACTAACATGTTGAGTGTGATACTGAATGAAGAATTTTGTACATTTCGTGACTTCTAGGTTTAGAACTTATGATCCTGAATGTATGCCCGTATATTGAAAAATATTCTCTAAATTCTTTGCTGTTAATGAGTATTATCCTGTATGAAGTAATTACATGTTTAGTACGTTCTTATACTGATAGGTTAGTAAGTATGATCCTAAATGAATACCCAAATAGTGTAAAATATTCTTTAAATTCTATGCTGTTAATGAGTATTATCCTGTATGAAGTAATTACATGTTTAATACGTTATTATACTGTTATGTTAGTTAGTATGATCCTGAATGAATACCCATATAGTGTAAAATATTCTTTAAATTCTATACTGTTAATGAGTATTATCCTGTATGAAGTAATTACATGTTTATACGTTATTATACTGTTATGTTAGTTAGTATGATCCTGAATGAATACCCATATAGTGTAAAATATTCTTTAAATTCTATGCTGTTAATGAGTCATTTTCAGCATGAAGTAATTACATATTTAGTACATTCTTATACTCATAGATTAGGAAGTATATGATATCTTAAAATAAGTATGATTTTGAATGAATTTCCACCGCAAATGCATTTTGGGAGACATTCTTTGGGCCCGAATTCGTGGGGCCCAATATTTCTGGGACCATTTGGGCCCACGTTTTTTAGATTTTATCCAAACTTTGAATACAGTTGTTGGTCAATAGCTGGTTCATGTGGGCATTAATATTATGATACCAGGTGATGACATACAATACTTAAATAATCCTTTGAGCAATTAACTATAGTGCCCGTTAAGTTCTTGTTCTATCTAAGAATATCTTATTTCTTTACATCTCTCTCTGTTGCTTTTACTTTGAAAGATGTACCCGTGAGTACTGGGAGAATTTAACTCCTGCTACTGGCAGAAAAAATGGTAAATTACTAGCAAACATTGTTCCAAGAGAAAATGGACAGCAAACATAATAGACGATATAAAACGTTTGGTACGTATTTAATACGTTTACACTCTTTAATTCCAAAGAGCGAAAAATCAACCCATGAGAGTGCCCTGGGTGATCAATCTATCGTCAAGGATGAATTCTACTGCTTCATTACAGTGAAACTCTCCAAATAACTCCAACAAGAACGAAAATATCCTCTTTTGCAGCTAAGCTTAATATTGAGTAAATCCTCTAGGATTTTTTTTTTCTAGGTAAAAATGAATTCACTCCCAATAGAGTTATCGACCTGGACACTCTCTAAAGATGCATTTCTCTCTCCCTGGAATTACTAGTGATATATATGTCTGTCCGTATGTATGTCTGTGTACTATTCTATAAACCTATAGGGCTATGTCTACTATGTAAAATTCACTTTAGGGATTCAAATTTCATTGCATATCATCATTGGCGCCAACCTTAAGCTGAAAAACCTTTTGAACGGAATAGCACTGTTAGTTCCATTCATTGTTTTTAACAATATAGAAAATTACTTGCACGATCAAATTCCCAAGGTGGGGGAGGGGAGGGGGTGGGGGAGTGGGGAGGGAGGGTGGCAAAGAATTGGAGGATATTAATTAATCCGTAACATGTTTGAACCTATTGTGTTATATTTATGAAATGCTTCCTGAAGTATAATGGTTCTCACTTTACATCATAATCCGTGGATAATTCACTATCACTTTGTTTCATACTTTACAATTAGAAACCTATAAACAGATGGTTCCACAATTAGAAACCTATAAACAGATGGTTCCATATATCTTACATATACCTTTACCTGTCAATGTGTAAGTCTTTGTGTTAATTTTTTTTACGGGAGTCACAAGTGTTCTGCTAATATGACTCATGATACATACTCACTGGCCGCATGGAGGTGTAACTATATACACCTGTATATGGCAACTCATTCGTTTACACACTGATACACTGATCGCGATAAAATCAAAAACAATCAAAGCTTTAAAATAATCAAAAACAAAGGATCGTCTTATAGCGTCTAAAAATAACTCATCTAGATTAGTTTGATTTGATCTTAACCCCCATGAGTAAGTATCTGTGTGTATGTGCGCGTGTCTGTTTGTGCATGAGTTTAATTTCAAATCTGTTTGCTGTTTTTTCTTCTTTTTTTTTTTAAATGGGAGAAAAGAAAGAAAGACGATGTAAACAAGCCCAAAGTCTCATTCCTGGATATATACAACACATTGGAACTTGGCAAGCTATTGGCAATGTAAATTATGTTGCCTTAAGGTGATGGTGGGTGGGGTGTGTGTGGTGATGGGTGGGAGGGGGTGGGAGTGAGCTGGAGGGATGCCGTTTTTCACGTTACATTGTCATAAGTCATTCATCTCAGTGGTAACTGCTTTTTTTCAGATTTAGAAGTACGCTCGTTCATCCATACTGTGTGCCACGGTGACGCCTTGGAGTAGATTACCCCAATTGCCATGGTTACGTGAAACAGACACGGAGGTTGTCACTGTTGACACCAATAATCAAGTTATTTTTATACTTTCTTTTTCCTTTGCCTTCCAATCTTCGATCAAATTTAACCCTCCTTTAAAATATTTTTGGGAATAATGAAGAGGACCTCAATCTAGCTTTAAGAGATTTAAGAGATTGCAGTTACAACCACGTGGATGCATCTAACTAAAGAGATATTAAGCGTTAAGTTGTTCAGCCTACTTTTACAATGATATGAAAGTGGAATATGACTATATAGATATAAAATTCTTACCTTCAAGTAAAATGGGCCTTTCTGTTATTTGAAAAGTGCCTATTGTTTAACCATGCATGGAGATATGCAACTAAACATGTGTAACTTAAAACGTGTTCTGTTGTTAAATCGTTAATACAGAGAGAGATAAGAGAGTATATTATTATGTGCTTCTTGTTGAGAACACTTCGAGAATTGTGAATTCACGAAATGCACATCAGCAGATCCATTTTGTTCGAAAGTTTTGTAGTAACTTTGTGGTTTTTCCCGGAGTCCAAAACAAAGCCTCGTTTTCCATTGATGTCTGTTCCCTTTCAGATTGAGCCCTCTTCCGCAGCCCATGCTTGTACCACGTGGTCTTCCTTATATAATTATACAAGTTGTATTGTCTATATACGTGTTATCTTCTGTTCTCAATCTTAATCTGTTACTCTGTGTGAACGAACTTAAGGAAAAATAAAAAGAAACCGAAACCATGATTCACCATTGGGAAAGTTGTATCTGTTTTTGTATTTGATTTGGGGTGGGGGGGGGGGCGGGGAGGGGGGGGGTCGGGAGGGGAACCTAGCGGCTATTCTTCGTAAACGTAAAGATATTACGTTACATTTACTCTGAGGTAGCGATCTGTGGTGCGTATCATTTAATCCATTAGGGCGCAACAGCACGTGAATTTGTTAATGGAGAGACAAAATACACAACTTCATAGTAATTACAACAACAGCAACAAGTACTATAGACGATAATCCTAATCCTGACATTATAGCTAAAAAACTGGTTGAAAGCAACACTGAAAACTATATTGAATCCAGATTGAACCAGTTAGAACCGGATGAAACCGACTTTCAGAGTATTAACTGTTTTTTTATCTGTTCATGTGTCCTCTTACAATAAATAAACAACCCCTATAGAGTAAATGAATTAACAAAACGTCGAACTTCAACCTATACAGTTTGTATCTGTTTGTGTGTGTGCTCAGTTTAAATACAAGTACAGATAATCGGGGGTCATTTAGTGTCGTGACTTGATTAGTATGGTTGTAACTTTGTTGTTTGAACTATGCATGACCGAACCATCATATATTCACATAATTGGACAACCCTCAATCTAACTATATTATATATTATGTTATTATATATATGTGTATGGGGTGTCCGCAGAAGAAGAAAAAAAACACACAGGGGCAAGCAATCTTCCGGTTTTCGAATGAACAGTCCCACGAAGAAACAAGCTAACAGGTTTACGATAGAACAATTGGGAAGTAACATGTTAACCGTCAAAATTGAACGGGTTGACCTTATTTTTAAAGGGTGTGAAGACTCGCGCAAAAAGAAACGTCTAATGCCGGTAATTTGACCTAGTTTCGAATGAGGCGTAACAGAAGTGTTAAACACCACCATCGATCCCAGAAAATACACACACAACATGTTAACTTTTTCAGATGGCCGCACGCGGGTTGGGCGAGTCTTCAATGCCTTTAAGGAGTTCCTTTCTAGATACACTACATTTGGTTCTTTGCGGTTCTATTAAATGTAGTTTTTCCCAATGGAACCCATATTTGTCAGTACTTTTCAAACATACCTCTACTTTTCTCTCCCCCTTCGCTTCTGCAAATTCAAATCAAGCATACAATGCTAAAATATCCAGTAATGACATATCATGAAAAAGTGAAGACTAAACAAAGTCTAGTGCATAGAGGTAGTTATATATTATATTTTCAATTTATTCTATTTATTCCATTTGTACCACTGACTCCCGGACCCCCTCCCCCGCCCCCCTCGTCTCTAAGGGTTCTAGTCTTGAATTGCATAAAAGTACACTTCTGTGAGCAACCATTCGGATTACTACTGTGCTTATATGAGATTTGAACAAAAATCATAACAAAACATCATAACAAAAATCATAACAAAACATCATAACAAAATTCCTCATAGGGGAAGATTCGCCCCTCCCCTTAGTCACCCCCCCCCCCCAAGACGGACATCAGCCAAATTGGAATTATGGCTATATGGGCCTGCTGCACTTAACATAGCATCTCTACAACTGAACACAACGGTTACAAAAAAATCATGTTATTAATAGTAAATAATGACCTTTCCCTAATGTCGTGAAACTAGTCACTTTACTTACACAGCACTTGAAACACACTACGGGCTTCCAGCCACATGGCATGGCCTCGGTTCACTATGTCATGACTATGCAGATCTGATTCTTCTTACTTTTATTTCCGACAACATATTTAATTTTGTGACGTCACTACAATCCTCAGCTAACTTCTAGAAAAGTACTCTGCCGCGCAAGGAAATAGATGGCGCTAGTACTAATCGAACAATAACTGTAATTAAGAAACGATTCTACAGATGAACAGATAATAGTTATATTTATAGATATTTAGAAATTCCATTCTCAGCATGTTGACTTTTTTTTCTTCATTTTCAATGAAATGGTGATGTTGTGTTTGAGATGGTTATGTTTTGATCTCTCTATGTACCAGTTGAGGTGTACAGGTGTAGCCTACAAGGTGATGAGCCCGAAAGTCGGTCAGATGAAATAACTTGTCGTGCGTATTCTCTTGGATGACTGTTCTCAATAGCTTCGAGAAATAAGATGAAGAAATGTTGACAATACTTCCAAGCCAAAGCATAGTTTCTTTAATGTGTTAGGATGTACAGGCTTCCCTTGGTTGTTAATTTAAACGTGTCTGCATGTAAGGATATACAGCTAGGCTTGCCTTGGTTGTTAATTTGAACGTTTCCGCTTTTTTAATCAGTATGCGGATTATATTTATTCAATTATATTTGTTCACATATATTCGACATAATAAGCACATGTATTTGAATCAGTGTCGATATTATATAATCGAGTTTACCTTTACTAATTATTGATTCCCGTTCTCGGAAAACAAGCTAAAAGTACCTAATTTAATGCTTGTTTAAGCATATTATCAGTAACCATAATTGTCATTTCTGCCTTTTATGTGAAAGTGCATAATATAAAGTACAGATAGTGTGAAAATAAGGACGAAAAACTTTGGTTAAATGTTGATATTACTCCGAGTGAGCAGATGGAAGGGTTGGGGGGTTCAGTATGCTAAACTTGCTCCTCTTCTATTTCCGAAAATCTAAACAGTCATTATAGAAATTTGGTTTGGCCTATGGATACGGAACGCGAAAAGGGGGTAAAATCGTTAACAATGGCGTCAATTGTAACAACAACCATGTAAATATCGTTAACAACGTCCTGATTTGTAGCAACGGGGATGTAAAATTGTTAACAACATTTCATAAATTAGAAGTGCAATTTTTGTAATAAAAAAGTGCCATATCGTTATTTATAAAGTGCCTTTTTGTTGAAAAAAAGAAACATAAACTGAAAATGTGCCCCTCTGTTGAAAATAAAAAGATTCAAATACTGGATATTTACTGACTAACAGAGGATGCATTTAGTCGGAATGTTTTGCGGTAACTACGTGGGTTGCCCATGCACTGCCCCTCGAAGCCCCTGCCCCCTCTCCCAGATTTGACCGTACGCTTCCGCCGCCTCTGCCTCCCTCCCTGCACAAAAAGGTTGAATTGACGAGATACGATTAGTTGTCAATTAAACATTTTGCTCAATTGGAATGAAGTGAACAATTTAACATTTTTTAGAAAAATGTTGAATTGACGAGATGTAGTTTAGTTTAGTAGAAAAAAAAATGATCAGGAGGGACACTCAAGTCCCATCAAGGACCCCATAGGAGAGGGAAAAAAACTGAAGACACAAACACTCAGACCCGATTACAATGCTTAAAGTGCTTGTCCAAAGCATTCTTAAACTCATTCACACTACTTGCAAGTACAACTTTCTCAGGCAAATCGTTCCACTCATTCACAACCCTATTAAAAAAAAAGTTATGCCGAATATTAATCCTACTTTGTGACTTTTGGAGTTTAAGACAATGACCTCTGGTACAACTACTATTAGCAAACATGAAAAAGTCGGTGAAGGATAAATTGTCAAAACCAAGTTGATATGTCGTCAATTAAACATTTTGCAGCAAATTGTTGAATTGACGACATATTATAAGTGTTCAATTGAACATTTTGCAGAAAATGATGCAGACGGCATGATACAGTGAAAGTTTTCTCTGAGCAATATTTGGACACTTTATTATGTTGGATTCTATATGTAAAAGTTAACATATATTACAATAAGGAAGAAAAAAGAATTGGTTATGAGTGACGTCACTGAAAGGCTGGTAGTATTGACGGCATGATACAGTGAAAAGTTTTCTCTGAGCAATAATTGGACACTTTATATGTAGGATTCTATATGTAAAAGTTAACATATATTACAAGTGAATAAATTTCTTCCGTATTTTATTGTAAAATTGTACCTTCTCTATACAATAAAACAACAACTGTATATTTAGATTCATATCAATAACAAGATGCTAATTATTTGCAATCACTTCCCATCCCTTGTTTTAACTCTGAATTAATATTTTCTTGCAATATACTAATATTTCCTTTTCTACAGGAGCAGACGTTATTGGCATCAATTGCCTATTTGATCCCTCCATCTGTTTGGAGACGATGAAGATGATGAAAGATGCTCTAGATGAGGCAGGAATAGTCTGCCATTTGATGGCACAACCAGTAGGATGGCATACAACTGAGTTACGTGATGACGTCAGAGGGTATCAGGCTCTTCCAGAGTACCCATTGGGTGAGTTACGCACGGGAATGAGACATTTATGAAAAGGATTTGTAAAGCCCTATATTATAGGTTCTATATATTGTACTTGTTAATGGTAAGGTTTAGTGGAAGGTGTATGGTGACATGCACGTAGTAGATGCGCGATGAAAGTCAATGAAAGTCCAGACGGTTAACTGCATCAGTTATAATAGATTGAAAACCAATCCTGTTTGGCCAAAGTTAGTTCTATTCTGTTTAGATATAAGTTAATGATCATATACTAAACGTTGATTGAAAAAAATATCGAACATGTCAGGTGGCTGCCATTTTGTCAATATATGATATCATAGTACCAGCAGGAGTTGACACCATTCACACGATTTCCTTTTCTTTCAAGGTGAGTGTAAACATATTCTTGCCACTGAAGTCATCGCCAGTATTAGGTCATGTAAGAGGAAAAATGAGCAGAAGCATCTGCTAAATCCAGCTTCTATAACAGAAAATATATGATCAATCAATAATAATTAATCAATCAATCAACAATTCAAGCCTATGTGGCTGGTGATCTCATTTTCAGATTTGATTTAGTCTTCGTTTCTTCTAGTGTTGGAACACTGAAAAGTGTAAAAACTACCTTCGCTGTATAGAAAGTTTTTTAAAAACAGGCATGTCCATGGGCGCAGATCAGTCTTGGATAATGGTGGGGACGCGTGTCTGTTCTCTGATACTACCTAAGCGGAGCGTGACCATGGGGAGCGTACAAGAATGTTTTGGCAAATGTACCTCCCAGAACGCCGGAAATAACACTTCCCAGACCAAATGGTTGTCCCAAACCTCCTTAAGTTTTAGATCTCATGGCTTAGAAATTTAGTTTGGGGAAATATATGGGCGTCTGCAGACAAAAAAAATCAGGGGACAAATAATCCAAGTAGACTTTTGTATACGATGGGTCTGGGGTCCTCTCCCAGAAAACAATTATAGACTGCCGCAAATGCAATTTCCACTGTGGATAAATATAATACAATGAGAACTGCTGCATGTCATTTGCAAAATGCTGGATCAAACTGCGCCAATGTTCAATACAGGGGAATTGGAAATGCAGCGTTTGTATAGACAAATTGGTACGGACACGGTTACGTATATCATGTCCCCACCACTGAAAAAAGTTGGTGGGGACGCGTCCCGCTGTCCCCACCAGCATCTGCGCCCATGTACATGTCTATTTGCTATAGACCAGTGATAAGATTGGGTTGCGTCATCGTTAGTTGCAAATTACACCTGCTGTCAATTCTATTTAGGCCTAGATATATGTTGTTGTTTATTTGGTAAAATCGACACATTTTCTCGGTGATTTTATGCAATTGTTGTTATACTGATACAGCAATTTCATTAACAGAGTATAACTGCTTGCCATGGTAGCGAGCCATATACTTCATTAAACCTAACCATCTGTTTCAAATGCTTTCTTTTTTCTACTTTAAATACGATCTTATAAGCCCAGGAGCCTCGCTTATTGACTAGAACCGACGCTCGGACATTTGCGATAGCCGCCTATAACCTCGGGATTCGTTATATCGGTGGCTGTTGTGGGTTCGAACCGTATCACATCAGAGCAATCGCGGAAGAGGTGGGCTTAACATAAATAAACTTTTAAATTATTCATTTTTCTACCGTAAAGTAACGTTGTATGTTTATATTTTATCTCTAGTCGCATTGAGATATGATATTAAGGTTGAGGTGGGAGGAATTGGGTATTCATGTATTATTTCAGCTCTCAAAATCGTTCATGTTGGGGTTCGCTGCTAACTGTTATTTGTAAGAGAAGATTGGAGAGATCCTGGTTTGCTGCAGGTAAGTCAATGCTATTCACACCAGATAAATATCCATGTTTTGACCTACCTGTCCTCACATAGTAACTGCACTCCTTTATGTATAGGTTCATTCCATAGTGATATTTCCATATTAACAACATTCACCTGGATATGTTTCGTTGCATTCGAGTTTCAAGATTTAAAGGCAGGCATCATGCTCGACCTTTTTATTTCATGCACCATCTTTAGTTTACTTTTCAAATTTAGAGTAATCCTCCTTCTGTTTTTCTTCATGTTCTCTTCTTACTAATTTCCGTTGTTGTATATATAGCTCGCTCCAGAAAGAGGTAAGCGACCACCAGGGCAAGACAAAAGCGCGAATTACACTTTGTTGGCGAAGAGTTTAGCCAAGGAGCAAAGAAAACGGTAAGAAGAATATTTTAATTTCAAACACACATTCGTATAACATTTTGTCGAACTGTTTTATTCAAATGTTTCTGCAAATAATTGACGTTAGCATTATTTTCTTTTCAATAAGAATCGAGCGACAAAACTGAACTATCGTTTGCATAATTATGCTTCATACTGTTTTCTCTTCATCTGTTTCTGAACTACTCAGGGCCTCACGGAAGTACTGGGGGGATCTTATTGCAGCTACCGGTCGCACCAAGATGAAAATTCTGACGGAAATTAAAGAATAGCCCATCGCAATAACTATCAAGGCGGGCCCCTGAGATTAAAGGCTTTCATTACCCGTTGACGATATGAAGTGCATCCACGAAGCCAAATCAAATTATTTAATAAATCTATTAAATTCTGTATTTAAAATCTATCAGGTGATCATGGTTTATGACTGTCAGCTTTTGAAATTCTACTGTAATCATTTTGTTTTTGGAAACTTTACCCATGCAGTCAGTATATGCCTCATGAATGCGGTTGTGTATATACTTTAATACTGGTTTTCTGAGTTAGGATATTATCAATACATACAAGGGCGTAGGAACCGGGGGGCTGAGGGCGCCAGCCCCCCCCCCAGTGAAAAATATGGGGGGCGGAAGTATCATTCCGCCCCCCGCTTCGCAAGTCAGAAAACCCCTTTTTCATTTCCAAATGAGAAAAAAATC
>KN887191.1:29439-49826 GCA_000934455.1 Apostichopus parvimensis
TCAAATTATTTAATAAATCTATTAAATTCTGTATTTAAAATCTATCAGGTGATCATGGTTTATGACTGTCAGCTTTTGAAATTCTACTGTAATCACTTTTTTTTGGAAACTTACCCATGCAGTCAGTATATGCCTCATGAATGCGATTGTGTATATACTTAAATACTGGTTTATTGAGTTAGGATATTATCAATACATATAGCCTACATATACGATTTTTTTTTTTTTTTTTAAATTTAAAAGAAAAAATAAATTTTTTACGATATTTGATATGTGTTATATAGTCATTTGTATCGACTTATCGATAACTTAAGATTAATGTTGTGAACATCCCACGTTTCTGGATTTACCTTAGCTTTATCCTCTTCAATACTACATATTTACGGATAAAAAACCCACATTGTTTACTGGTAAGATGGTATTTGTATATTCATTCGCTGCATGTGTCTACTGTACATCTCAGAGGTTCCCCTAAAGAATAACACTCTTTCGCCACCCGTGGATCGAATGTATACTTTGCAAGGAGTGACCATTCAAGTCGATTACTTATCGCTATGTGACGAAAGGGCGTAACCAGCTATTCGGTGGAGGATACTATGGGGAAAGCTTATGGATAACGGGTAAGCACATGTTATAATAGCATGCATTACAGTTCACGAATATCCAGGATTTGTAAAGGAGGGGTTGTGGCCCTCTGAATTAATTAATTGCATAGCACTGTGTATTGCTATTTCAAAGGATTTAGCTCAAACACTTGCTAAAACAATTCGGTTTGTTGTTTGTGTAGTCTTTGAAATTAAAGGACAGGCAATCGATCGAGACTAGGAACATAATATAATGCCTTATCGAAATTGAAAGAAAACCAGAAAGCATACATTAAAATATTTTACTGGTCTCTGAGCTATCCTGTATGTATTAGGATATACATGTGCTTCTTATTGGCTCCAGACCTTTAGAATATGACCAGAAGGAATGAGCTATTCACTTCTATTTTCACAGTGCTTTATTAGTATTGCTAACATGTAGTTGTGTGTTTATTATGTGAAAACAACACGAACAATCTCTTGATGGCCACACAACTAACCTATATGCCTTAATGATTTAAATATAGCATGTGTTTCATCATGCATTATTATTTGTCAAGATAAATATGTCTGGCAATCCCATCTATTCACATTATTCACTCGAGTAAAAAAGAATTGCTAAAATACTTGATTCCGCCCGGGCTCGAACCGGGGACCTTTCGCGTGTTAAGCGAATGTGATAACCGCTACACTACGGAATCACTGTTGTTAATATTAGTATTATGAAGGTGAGAATTTGATAATGCATGACTTTATTAATAATAGATAAGTCTGGCAATCCCATCTACTGACAATATTCACTCGTCTTAAAAAGACTTGCTAAAAACAAAAACAAAATTGATTCCGCCCGGGCTCGAACCGGGGACCTTTCGCGTGTGAAGCGAATTTGATTTTTTTTTCTCTTTTATTGGGAGACGAGCCCACTGGCTCGCCCATTGAATATACGGTATTTACAGAGTGGTAATTCTTACAGAATAAAATAAAGATATAAAAGATGGTGTACTTTTAAAGCTACAATAGAACATCATAACAATATAAATATTAAGTATTGTAACATGTGGAAAATTGAAGCCAGTCACCATGTGAAATAAATCGTATTCAACGCAGTTACTCAGTTAACAAAGCAATTATAAGTTTAATTTATAAAAGAAGCTATTAGGCATTTGAGACACTACAATATTCCTTATGGCGAATTGATAAAAAAAATTATTTAAGCTATCATTTTTTAAATACATTTCATAAATAAGATTAACCCTTTTCTTTGCGGTGTTATGAAAGGTAATATTTAAGTTGGTATTAAAATTATTAACTTGGCTAGCACACCGGCTTTTCCAAACAACATATTAATAAATGTTCAGAATAAAGTCAACTAGAATCCCTTCTTTGCATTTATTAGAAAAACCACTTCCAAGCAAAGTAGCTATTTCCCAATTGTCAATGTTATTTATATGAATAATTTTATTCAATTGATTGATTAAGTGTCTCCAGAGAGGGTTGACTTTACAACAATTGATAAATAGGTGAGTAAAAGTTTCATTGGTAGCATTGTCACATTTTGTTTGGCGATGGCACCTATTTATTCTTCGTTTATCTGCTAATTAGCAAGGCCTGGAAAGGGTAATTTCCGGCGATCTAGGGAGTATCTTTACTCAAAAAATTTCTGTACGCTCCGCGCCAACCTGTGGTGGGGCTCCGCTTAGATAGTGTCGAAAGCGCCCCTACAGACCATTCTCGACCCCCTGACCAATACCCCTAGCTCCGCCACTGATTGAAAGGTCAAGGTAAAACTTGTAGGGAAATACTTCCATTCGTTTGACAAAAGCATTATGGGACACCATGCACGCAACCCTCTGACATTTTCTTTATTGACCCCTTTAACAACAACTGAGTCTAAGTTCTCTTCAATATATCCTTGACACACCACACCTTACTGAACGGCTTTGTTATTCTGGTGACTTTTTGCTGTAAAACGTTTTATAACCACCACGGTGTTAAAGTATTGTCGTCTGTAAATATTATTCTGTATTAAACCTCCATATTTGCACAGTTCGCCTTCAAAGGTTGCCTTTTGAGAAACTCATATGTCACTCCATGTTTCAACGCTTGAGCAATTTCTTATACACTCTATGGGTTACATCTAGCAAATTGGTTGCCACTGACTACAATACAAACACTGTTTTATAATGTCTTAGCGTTGTCGAACCCTGATGTTCAGCAAGCACGAAAATAAAATTCCGCACTTTACGTCTGACTATTTGTTCTACTGATTTAGTACAAAACCAACTTCTTAAACAGCTTTGCATGATAAAGACAAGGATCAACTTACTTTGGTACCAATCTAGAACAGTTCATTGAAATATTAAAATCCATATCCACAGAAAAATGCCTTATTCAGAACAAAAGCCTACTATGAATGCCTTTAAATCTGGAAACTTAATGATAACACTGTTCGAACCATTCGCTCACTGCAGGGGAGGTTTGACCAACCGACATCACGAATCGGAAACGGTGCTCCGCTGGGTCCGTGCCACCGAAGGCACTGCCCAATCCGCCCTGTCCCTTTGGCTATCGAGGATATGTGCCAGTAACGAACTGGTAACATCTGGGACTCGGTTTGTCGAATTAACTTGATATATAAAACTTAGAATGCAGCCTGCAAATTGTACATAGCTAACAGTGTTAAAATGTTTCGTTGAATGGCTATAAAGAATTCCGGTACTGAACGTGGCTCGGAAGAGCATTCTATAGTGTTGGCCCAGTATCGCAATATTATATATCTTTCTTCAATAATATGCTGGCGGTGTACGGTCCCAGTACATATTCCCTAACACCGCATATTGTGTCATACATATATAGCTGCACTGACTACCACAGGTGTAGAAGCAGTGTTTGTTCGTCAAATTGCAACCACTCTTTTCCGAATGCAATGTTAATCTACAAGAGAAAAGGATTAAATTGAACGAAGATCAGTTTTGTATTTGAAGCACCCCTCATACAGGGGCGTAACTAGGGTCTTCTGATTCGGGGAGGGGGATGTAGCAAATAGTTGGAAAAGAGCAGAGAAATGTACAGCTTAAGCGGAATTTGTTCTGAGCTCTCCAGCCTTTGGTTAGCATAGTGCGTTCGGCTTGTAATCCAGAGGTCACTGGTTTGAATCCCGTTCAGTTTTATGTCGAAATTTTTACCTTTGATCTAAAAAGGTTGACGTTTTAATTTCCAAATTTCGACGATGTACCTTAACAATCTGGCATTAAGTTATCTCGTTAAGTCGATTTTTTTAAATTTCGGATTTTCAGCTAATTGTGGGGAATGAAAATGAATCACGTGATTGTACAATTTATTGTTCATATTGCACTGTGCTGTCCACGACGCTTGAGCTTTGTCGTCGACATTACGGGAAATTCGACTGTGTTTGTCGGGAGCACCCTCCTCAACCAACCAATCGTCGAAGCTTATTGATACCCATGCATGGTACTCAGCCTACATTATATATGTTAGTATGCGGACACTTGCGTGCACGGAATGGTTTACATTCAGAATTAGTCCACGCATCCGGGCCCGTTCGACGAATAATCACAACGTCTTTGAAAGTTGGAAGCGCGAAATATGAATGCATGTGTCACCCGACAGGGGGGGGGGGCAAAGTTGAATTTCTGTCCCCATCTTGATGCACATAGTGGTGGATCACCGTTCTGGGGGAGGGGTATAAGGGGAGGGTGTGTTCCCCTATTGAAAATGTTGTTCTTCGAAAAGGACTTAAACGCAAAATGGTGCTATCATTTCCATTTTTTTTTTATAAATACAGTCGGGTCTAAAATGTACCTTTTTTGGTAGAAAAACTTTACCAATTTTGGGGGAAAAAACCTAATGTGCGCGGCTGCGCGGTCGAACACCATCCGGTTATATCACATATTGAAAAAAAATATATGCGAAAACAAAAATATGGCCACTCAGAGAGAAACTGCATGCAACCGCGCGCGTAGCGCACATATTTTTGAGGTGACCGTTCATTACATTCTATTTCGTGGTTGACCCCCTCCCCCCCCCCCCGCACGTAGCACACATATTCTTGAGGTGACTTTTCATTATATTCTCTTTATAATTTTGACCCTCCCATCATCAACCCCACAAATTATGTGGGGGCTCTACGCTCCACACCCCCCCCCCCTCACTGGCTACGCCACTGCACAGCAGGCTATTGCATTAAGCAATGGTTTACTTCATGAATATATAACTCGTTCTTTGTAAGTCATATAAATACGAAATCAATAACGGGTTGTAACAAGCTAATAAAACCAAATCAAAACAATGAAATGATGATGCTATTTTTACAGACTGACGGAAACATGTTAGATTATTGCAACACTGACCAATATTACAGATTACACTAAACTTACACCAATCGGAGTAAAGGAATGAGCATTAGTCGTTTTACTTTTTAGTGTATTCTTACACCTTTTAAAAGGAAAGGTGTCGCCATGGCATATCTGAATCAACTATCATTCTGTTACAGTTTCTTAACTCGGTGTGAAGGTATATACATCAACGCATTATTGCAAGGTCATGGTAAAACTTGTAGGGAAAATACTTCCATTCGTTTGACAAAAGCATTAGGGCACATCATGCACGCAACCCTCTGACAATTTCTTTATGTGACCCCTTTAACAACAACTGAGTCTCCTCAATTTATCCTTGACACACACCTTATTAAACGGCTTTGTTAGTCTGGTGACCTTTTGCTATTAAACTTTTTATAACCACCACGGTGTTTAAGTATTGTCGTCTATACATAATATGCTATATGCTGTATTTAACTTCCTCATTTGCACAGTTCACCTTCAAAGGTTGCCTTTTGAGAAACTCGTTTAGCACTACCTGTTTCAACGCTTGAGCAATTTCTTATTCAATCAATGGGTTACACCTAGCTAAATGGTTGCCACTGACTAAAATACAAACACTGTTTTATAATGTCTTAGCGTTGTTGAACCCAGCGAATATGTCACGGTGATGACAGGATCGTTCAGCAAGCACGAAATAAAAATATCGCACTGTACGTCTGACTATTGGTTCTACTGATTTAGTACAAAACCAACTTCTTAAACAGCTTGGCATACCAAAGACAAGGATCAACTTACTTTGGTACAAATCTAGATCGTACCTAGGAGATCAATCACAATAAACAGTTCATTGAAAATATTAAAATCCATATCCACAGATAAATGCCTTCTTCAGAACAAAGTCCTATATACTAGCCTATGAGTGCTTTTAATGATCTGGCAACTTAATGATAACACTGTTCGACCCATTCGCCCATTGCAGGGGAGGTTTGACCAACCGACATCACGAATCGGAAACGGTGCTCTGCTGGGTCCGTGCCACCAAAGGCACTGCCCCAATCCGCCCTGTCCCTTTGTCGATCGAGGAACTCTGCCAGTAGCGAACTGGTGACATCTGTGACTCGGTTTGTCGAATTAACTTGTTATATACCGATTTAAATTGGTAGTCATCGATTTCCCTTGATCTGAAATCATTGAAATCATCTTCAAGCTCGCCTATTGTCATACCATTTGTTTATGCTCTTTACAATACATGTATATTGATAGCTTTAAACATGCCCCAACATCGCCTCAGTGTAAATTATATATTAGGCACATTTGCCGCACTTTTCTTAGTATGACCCAGTGAATTAACTTCAGGAAATTATTCACACCGATATCAGGCATAATGAGTATTGGAGGAAGTATTCTACATATTGGTAACCTATATGTAGTATGCTATGACTCATTGTAATCCTTTATAGGGGAATTGCACATATACCCGCATTAGGAAATTCCTACTTACTGCCACATTTGCTGATCTTTCTTAATATGACCCTCATTCCTGCGTATCCTTTTCGCACTGGTACAAAGTTAATAGCGCGGTGAAATCTACAACTGCATTATTTTAGCTTAATTGAGTGTGATTTGGTAATTTGGCAGGACAGAGGAGGGAGGGCAGTGGGACCAAACTTCCTCCCACACACAGACATTTTCAGGGACGAAACGGGACGGTCAAACAATAATTGACATAAGAAAAATAAAATAACTATATGATAAGTAAGACATACATGATATATTGGCTAAGCCTGGCTTAGCTTAGTTTATCTTAGCTTAGCTTGGTTTAGCTTAGCTGGTTCGGATTGCCTTGGTTTGACTTGGTTTGGATTTGTCTGCTTTGGTTTGAATGGATTGGGTTGGTTCGGTTTGGTTTGCTTTGGCCTGGTTTGGTTTGGTTTAGATTGGATTGGTTTGGTTTGGTTTGGATTGGATTGGTTTGGTTTGGTTTGGATTGATTCGGTTTGGTTTGTCTTGGCCTGGTTTAGATTGGATTGATTCGGTTTGGTTTGGTTTGGCTTGGCCTGGTTTAGATTGGATTGGTTTGGGTCGGTTTGGATTGGTTTGGTTTGGTTCGGTTAGGTTTGGATTGGATTGGTTTAGATTGAATTGATTCGGTTTGGTTTGGTTTGGTTGGGCTTAGCCTGGCTTAGATTGGACTGGTTTGGTTTGGCTTGGCCTGGTTTGTTTTACATTGGATGGGATTGGTTTGGTTCGGTTCGGTTCGGTTCGGTTCGGTTCGGTTAGGTTTGGATTGGATTGGATTGGTTCGGTTAGGTTTGGTTTGGATTGGGTTGGTTTGGTTCGGTTAGTTTTGGTTTGGTTTGGTTTGGATTGGTTAGGTTTGGTTTGGACTGGATTGGATTAGATTGGTTTGGTTTCGTTAGGTTTCGCTTACTATTAGTTTAGACTACTTAGCTTTAGTTTAGTTCCGTTTCGGTCTGGCTCGTTTCGTTTCACGTAAGCTTAGTTAATTTTCGTACAGTCTAGTTCAGTTCCTGAGTGTACCTCAGCGTCGGACCCTTCCACTAAATAATGAAGGAAGTAAAGGCACTCTATTCATCATCACAACACTGCAACCATGGTTAACAAAGTTGTGTCGAAACCCCATTTCCCAATTCGCAAACTAGAAACATAAAGTCCACTGAAAACTCCATTCATCAACATTGTAGAGCAGCCATTCTTTATATTCGAATAGTTCTATTAGGGGGTATGGTTCCCGATCTGAACCAATGAGCTAGCTAGACGTTGTATATGTTGGCGGAGACTCAAACCGATACGCCTAGCGTTCACCCATGGTAAATCAGTTTGATTCCCCGTATTGTTTGTTAGCTGTCTTCCTAATACAGAAATTATTCAACCGTAACTGTGAATTACGACAGATAGAGACAATTATTCATCTTACAAAAGTGACACTCGCAGATATTTCAGGTTAGTTCCATGTTATGGTATAAACGAAGACACGTCAACTTTCAAACAATTGCGGTGGATTTCTTACTTATGATATCATATTTATACCGTGAAGTATAACGGTAAGTTGCACAATTTTCCCATGATTTCCACATGTCATTGGCATAGACATGAAGGTGAATGTGGAATATATATCCTTTGCCACATTTTCGTCTTGTTGACGAGAGATCAAACAGACTGCAAACGGTTCAATGTCACATTCATTGACAAAGGGACGTACTTGATAATTTGACATTCGCTTTTGATTTGTTATTCATGTATGATAACGAAGCAAACTGAAGAAAGTTAGGAAGAACGAAAAAGCTAAATCACAAATTATAAAAGGCAGGTTTCAAGACAAAGTCATTTAATTCCTGGTCAAGTTTTCAAAACTGAAGACATTAGAAAGATGTAATAAAGAAATGGTCTCAGCATGGTGAATACTGTAGTTTAGCTTTCTGCTAATTTATATCGTTGCTGTGAAAGTTGTGAACGAGAGGAACGCTCAAGTTCTTTTCACTTTCATGAAAGAAATTCTCAGCACAATACTATCGATCAAAGACAGGAAGGCGCCCATCCCGTTGTATCATTCTTGGCTTTATCAGTGTTGCTAGTGTTTTAGATGCTCTCCTGTTGGTGCTAATCGTCTACATATATACAGGTGGAGGAGCTACTATGCCACTATATTGTTCCTGGTTGGCATCTTTGTTTTACTGCGCCATTAATCATATCTACGAGCCGTTGCGTCTAGACCTGATTTGATTAGTTAGTCAAAATAACACTGATAACTTTAAATTGCTTCAACCGTTAGTTCTTCTTTATATATAAAAAATGCACCCGATTCTCATGGCTTGATCAGTTAAACTGGTAAAGGCGTGTAGCCGTTAATCAGTTAACACTGATGTGTGTTTTATTTTCTTAACATGTGTTGCTACTGAGGACTTACGAACAGAAAATACTACACACATAATGCTAAACATAATGATTGACTGGACTAACCATGCAGACTACTCTATAGGGTTCGAAAATAATTTCGTCCACATTTGAACAGAAAGTGGATGACACTTTAATGCCAAACCGTGAACGCTTAAAATATGCAATTTGAACCATTTTCACAAGGTATACTTACTAGTCTAACATAGGGACAGTTGTTTAGACTCCTAACCAGTCATTACTTGAAACAACCTTTGAGTAATAACTTCGTCATTTAGTAATTTTACACAGTAGCATCTGCTGACATGGCTAACATGTGTTACGGTGTTATAGCACACTTCAGTTTATACTGATTAACGGTTTTTTCTTATTCACAGTACACACTGATCAAGCCATGCATATTGGGTGAACAATACATGAACAAGGAACTAAGTAAATAGTACTTATAGTAAACATTGTCACTCCCTTATTTTTTTTCTTTCATGCCGAATCGTATAATGTGATACCGGAACGTTAACGGTTCTTTCTAAGCCACAGTTAGAAAACGCATGGATTGTTTTCGCACTGTTAGTATTCCAAATGAAATAATGAACAGTCACTGTTTACATGATGCTTGACATTTTAATGTTGGTAATGTTGATTGTTGATAGTTTCATTGGTAATATCGAGCATTCAGTTAAATAAACGATTTAAAAGTTTTTAATGAACGTAATAAATGCTTTCGCATTCCTCATGAAGCAAGCATGGACACGAAAAGTACTTCAAATCCTTTGCACCTCGTTCTTCTTTTTACATTTCTCTAGCTTCATTATCATGATGCGGTTTATTTTAATCAACCTGGCGGTATGTCTAAGCATTGTCTACGCACAAGATGAGAACTCTTCTTCACCAGTATGCAGAGGAATATCAAGAGGAAGAGAGTTTGTTGTAGGATTCACTATTAATTTTAGAGGTTCCTCATCGATCGGTGAGGTGCATATTCTCGTTGTTGCGTTTAGCGACGATCCAACCACGGTGACTATCAGCAGTCGAAGGGAAGTAGAAGGTGGTAAATATGAGGTTAATTTCGAACTTGCAGCACGCGGGTATCGCAGGATAACAATACCCAATGACTTTGTATTGGAGTTTGTAAGTGGTCGCAGTGACAAGGTGTTGATTGTCACCGCATCGAGTGATGTGTCTGTCTACGGTATGAACTATGGGAGTCACAGCACAGACGGATTTCTTGCGATACCAAATGAACAAATAGGGATGAGTTACGTAGTAGCAAGTGTCATGACATTACAGATAGTAAATGAAGCATCACTTCTCTCGGTTGTTGGGGTGGAAGATGATACTAACGTAGATATCACTATTGCGGAAAGTGCATCCTTCGAAAATCAGGATTACAGTCCTGGAGACATTATATCGTTCCAGTTAGATAGTCACGAGATAATTCAAGTACTAGGAGCGAGAGGGACCGATTTGACTGGCAGTATCATTAGAAGCAATCGTCCCGTAGCAGCTTATGGCGGTCACAGCTGCGCGAATACTCCAGGATCAACTTGTGATATATTATCTGAGCAGTTGATACCAGTTGACAGCTGGGGTAGCAGACACATCTACACACAAACCGGCAGTTCTATTGATGTTTCAAGTTATCGAATAGTTTCTTTCTTTGGAGACACAGTTGTCTCGGTACCGGGACTTGAGAATAGAACACTAAATGCAGGTGAGTTTTGGGAAGTTTCTCTAACAGGAAATGGGGTTATTTCCTCATCCTTACCCATTTCAGTCACGCAGATACTGCGGAGTATTGACGGTGAAAATGTTGATCCTTCCATCATTCAGGTCCCTGCCGAAGAGCAATTTGCCTTCAAGTTTGGATTTGTGACTCCTCCAAAATCATCGGCAGATACTCGTGGTTTCTTTAATTTCGTCAATATAGTTGTCAGGCACGATGAATGCAATACTGTCTTGTTGAACGGCCGTCCAATTCAGTGCAGCACATCAGTCGTTGATATACCAGGGACTGAGTATGTGATGTTTAGACAAGAGCTGCAAAGAGGTGAAGGGGTGTATTTTATAGAGCAAGGGGAGTCGAGTTCTACTTCCCGAATGTCTGTTATTGTTTACGGTTACGAAAAAGACGAAACATATGGTTATGCGGCAGGGTTGTCCTTACCTAGTGAGGGACGGCTCCTTAGTGCGAAACCGTTCTTGGTCCGTGAAAATGGTGGTGATGTCATCACTACTACACTTCCTTGCCAACAGCCAAAAGTTGAAGAGGAAAAAATTATCTGTCGATTTCGACAGAATGCTTTGGAGGTAGAAAGAAAAGGCTTTCTAGAAGACTTTGATAAAGTAATTTGTCCTACTACTGTTTTTAGCAACACTGGTTTCACAACTATTGATGTATCTCTCGATGGGGGAGAAACGTATCCGTATATTGACACAGTTTACGTAGTTTCGCAGTACATCGTACCGCCAAAAGTGTCCGTCATGAATGTCACGCTCGAATTTGGACTCATTGATTTGTCAGAGAAAAGAGAATTCTTCCTTGTATGGGATCCTGATGATTTTGATGATGCACCGGACGTTGAAATTAGTGTGATTGTAGCCAACGATAACGAAGATATTGGCTGGTCGAGAGAAATACCACTTAATGTTGAACAGATCCCCAATGAAGGTGTTCACAAAGTAAAGGAGACAGACATCAATTACTCAAGTAACACAATA
This sequence comes from Apostichopus parvimensis, assembly GCA_000934455.1. Taxonomy (NCBI): domain Eukaryota; kingdom Metazoa; phylum Echinodermata; class Holothuroidea; order Aspidochirotida; family Stichopodidae; genus Apostichopus; species Apostichopus parvimensis. Next base: position 40,997 of record KN887191.1, read on the forward strand.
AGTAATGTTATTTTTCAAGTAAAGAGTGCATATAAACAAAAGATTGTCGAGCCTTTGAAAGAGCATATCGTCCGAACTTCGTTTCAGGTTCAACTTGCCTTCGTGAAGACAAGTAAACTTGATTGTTCAAAATGGTGCACAATTCTAGAATCAGCTTCTCCACTACCAGCATTACCACCATGCCCATGTACCTTAGCACAAGCTCGTGTTGACTCGAGGTATAAGGAATCGAATGCTGCTATTGACATTTTTCACCCAGGCGCTGTTGCGTGTTATCGAAGGAATGCCGTTGGCTCACAAGCAGGGCAACAGTGTTGCTACCGTAAAAATGGGCAGTTACTGCGTGGTCCACCGGGTGGAGGGACTGCCGATGCGTACGCTCCCGACAGAAGCGCCAGCAAACATATAAAGTACGATGTTTTGCCCTGGATCGCATGTTGTTATCGCAGGGAAAAGACGAAGGATTGTCAAAAATATTATCAATTCAGACCATCTGACGACTGTACTAGATATGAGCCACCTAGGCTAGCCATTGGTATCGGTGACCCTCACTTCATAACGCTGGATCAGGCCAAATATACATTCAACGCTGTTGGTGAGTTCACACTTCTTGAAACAAAACTGCACAACATTACCCTTCAAGGTCGTATGGAGCAAGTTCCTGGTGTTAATGCATCGGTATTTTCTGCTTTTGCCTTGAGAGGTGAAAACCTACCAGTGATTCAAGTCCAGCGTTCCCTTCTCAACCAGACATTAATACTTCTAGATGGTAAGGAACTCATGGACGACTATCAGGGTAAGTTCGTACCATCTTTTACCTTCGGAGAGGCGCAAGTTAACTTCAATCCAGACAAATCCAACGTAACCGTCGCTCTTTCTTTTGGCTTTACGATCACAATTACCATTTCGCGAAACATGATGTCATACACTGTATATCTCGAAGACAAATTTAAGGGAAATATTAAGGGATTATTGGGAAACTTTAATGATGACCCAACGGACGACTTGATGCTCCGAAATGGCACCGTGATGGCTTTGGACTCCAGTCTAGAAAGTATCCATCACAACTTTGGCTTGAAATGGATGGTAGATACATCGAACACTATTTTTACGTACTTCGCATCAACCAATAATACATTCTACACCAAGCCAGAGTTTACACCTAACTTTGATATCCCCGAATCGAGCAGAGTCAGTCAAGATATACAGAATCTGTGCGGGGACAGTCTTCCATGCTTGTTCGACGCTGTAAATACTGGCAGCGTAGAGTTTGCAAACGAAACACGTATGAGTTTGTCGGACTACCAAGAAAGGAAGAAGGTGTTTGATAAAGTAGTCACTTGCGAATTCCCGAACGATTTCACCAATGGAAAACTCAACGAAACAGTTTACTATGTAAATTCGACTTATCAGAGCATTTGCGAGCCAGGATTTTTCCTTTTTGGATCAGATCTTGTCAAATGTGAAGATAATGGTAAATGGGGAACTGAATTACCTTTATGTGTGAACAACTGGCTTGTCATTGGGTTACCTGCGGGTGCTGTGTGTTCACTTGTACTTCTGCTTACCTGTGCAATTTGTGCTAAGCGAATGTGCAGCTCATCGAAACAAATAGTTTAACAGATGAACAGAGAACAACAGATTATTTGTCTGCTAAGGTCAGGATTGTTGTAAGGCCGCAATAACTATGATTTACTAACTTTAAAAGAGTAGAGTGTGTTCTAAGCCCATAAGACTTCAAATTGATGAAAGCACTTTGCTTAACATTGTGTTCAGTCCGAGGGCAAAGCTGACCGAGTTCAAGTGAAGTGCGACTCCGGTGCAACTCCAGTCCTACCATAATCATGTTTTACAATCGGATCTTAATTTGCGATGGAGCTTATGTATTAAAAAAAAATAGTTCTGCTCTGTATATATTTTTAGTCAGTGTCAAGGAAGGGTACGAGATAGTTTTTGTGACAATTTCAAAGTATTGTATAGTTTCAAACTTTCCCAGGCCCGATCGCACTTAGCTTGTTTCAGATTATTTTGTAAAATAATTATTGTTAAATGATCAGTAAATTAGATATTCGATGGTAATGGGGAATAAAACTAAACTTTTAGAAGTTGGTAGATCTGTCTATAGACTTAGTTACCTAGCCGGTGTATTCGATGAGCCTCAGTTGTATAATTAAACTGTCACTTCTCAAAAATTAAAAAGTGGAATAGGAATATAGCCTGGACTTACCGCGGTATATATATATTTTTAAAGATCTACAGCATGCATATCAACATAATTTTTGTACATTTCAGCAGCCTTTGAGTTTGGTTTTCAATGTTCTAACATCTGGGTATTACTCATATTAAGACTGTGCTTGATCAAACTAAGACCTAGCCTAGTTTTTACCCAAATGAATGTTCATGGATAATCAATAAACTTGATTTAGTCATCAACATTTTGTCTTCTGTTTCAGTCTAAAAATTGCATGGAGATTTCCAAAGTTTGGATCTTTGCGCCTCTCTTGGAAATACGTCTTGGCCAGACATGATACCGAGTTAAACTGATATGAGATTTTAGTTTAAAAGAACATTAAAAAAAAAATTAAAGTCAAACCCAAGAACGCTGGTGTAAACCATCCTTTAAAATGTATATACGAATGCATGTATTCTCACGATATTTCTAACTTCTAAGTATTCATTACCAAAACTATTAATCAGTTGAACTTAATTATTCCGTTTGTTTTCATAGCTAGGAATTTTTTCAAACAACGCACAGTGAATATAATCATGACGGGTGCAAAACATTTACCCAAAAATTGTCATTTTTAAATTTGGCAAATCATTTATCCACAGAGAGGAAATGATACGCTGCTCTTAAAAGTAATTAAAGCATTCATTAAAATTAATTAAAAGTCTTAAAGGAGACACCAAAGCAATCATCGTTATTTATCAACGTTATAGAGCTAACTGTCACGAACGACTGTCCAAACAATATGACTCCATTTGGAGATACATAAGATTCCAAGGTCCTTCACCCAGATGGCTGAAGAATTGATCAAGTCTAATTATGACGTCATCGTAGAGACACGTGCGTCATTTTGTCGTGATTTATTTATTACGATGTCTTTGTACGGTAATTGAGATGTGCTATATGATATAATAAGCTCAGTGGTTAACGCCGGTGCCTTTCAATCATAAGCAGAGGCGGACTGGGTCTTAAAACCGGCCCGGGCATTTACCAACTACACCGGCCCATTATTCATTGATATGCTACTTACATAGTGATCGCCGTCCTGGGGGAGGGGTCTAGGTAACATGAAGTTTTTTCAAGATTCAATAAGTTGCATGAATAAATTTGGTCAGGTGATGAAGTGAAATTGTTTTGAAGCTAAGGTGCAAAATGGTGCTATATTTCTCAATTTGTAGGTTACAATAATCCATTAAAAATGACCCAAAAATAATTTTCCAGGGGCAACACTTGATTTAACTGAGGAAAACTAAAAATATAAACAGAAATAGAAATAGACAAAAATATATGTTTAAGACTGGATTCTATTTAGTTTTTCAAGCATTTTGTGACAACATGCTTGAAAAAATGAAAAGCACGGACGGGTTGCTAATAACACGTTCTTTTTGCGAGAGAGTATTCTCGAGCTTAGATGTGGGTCTCTGCTCTGGAGGGGGACAGAATTCCACGCGGTTTCGTTTATCTGTACATATGTCACAATGTCGAATTTACTGAATCCTAAGAGCAGTGTCAAAAAATGAAGTTTAATAATATATATATTATACTCCAGATAATAATTATGTGTCATAATTGGATCTAAATGTAAAGAAAATGACTGCAGTTTACATCATTTTTTGCTAAGACTACGAGTTGTAGAAAAATGATGACGTCAAACCAAAAAGTTTGGCACGGAGCCATGGCCACAGAAACGTTTCTGTGCGTATGCATCACGTATAATTCATCGCCGAGTTGCCTTGTTGTGTACGTAATGTCGTATGTCATACGAACCATCAACAGACAGCAATAGTACTGCATCAACGATACTATACATACTATACCTTTCGATATTCGGTAAAACTACTTGATGTAAACTCTCACTAATATTTCTTATACATTCTTGAAGTATTTCGCTTGAATGTTAGGCGTAGGTTAAGAAAGAAATGGCTCTGCGGGACGAAAGCAGTTTTGCTTAAATCACGATATCTTGGCCTTTCGGGGTCTGGAATTTAAGGCACAAGTTGTTCTCAATACCGTGCGAGATTCACGAAAGTAGCCTAGCCGTAGCGTTACGTAGTAAGACATAACGTTAATCTTACATTGCAATGTGACATAGCCTAGACTAAGCTACATGGCAACCAGTTCGTCACCTTAAATGTTTTGGGCGGAACTGAGACAATTGCTCTGACCAGAATCTCCTTATAGAAATTTCGTGGTATTTCTTTGTTTGTCACCCCATTTGAAAACATTGGGTTATGAATGAATATAAATGGACCACTGTCACAAATTATGCTAGGCACCCCGGTAACTAATTCTTAGTCACTCATAGGCCTACTCGGCATGTTACTTGTACCTGTTAGTGTTACTGCCTAGGCTATGAACAGTAAGTTCTAAGTAATAAGCTCAGTGGCAGTTACGCAAAACCTAGCTAAGATTGGTTTGGGGTGCATCGTGTACACCTAGCAAAATAGCCTAAAGTTAGGTAGCCTACAAATAGGCCTATGTGTATAACCTTTTTTTTTAGTTGCATGATTTGAATCTTTATTACGGCAGTGGTAAACCTGATGTAGACTATGCCTAACAATATAGTGTAGTTTAGTAGAAAAAAATGATCAGGAGGGACACTCAAGTCCCCATCAAGGACCCTATAGGAGAGAGAAAAAAAACTGAAGACACAAACCCTCAGACCCGATTACAATGCGTAAAGTGCTTGTCCAAAGTATTCTTAAACCCATTGAAATTACTTGCAAGTACAACTTTCGCAGGCAAACGGTTACACTTATTCACAACCCTATTAGAAAAAAGTTATGCCGAATATTAATCCTACTTTGTGACTTTTGGAGTTTAAGACAATGACCTCTGGTACAACTACTATTAGCAAACATGAAAATGTCGGTAAAGGATAAATTGTCAAAACCATACACTATCTTGAAAACCTGAATCAAGTCCCCACGTAACCCCCTAAGCTCCAGTGTGGTGATATTCAACAATTGTAACCGCCTATCATAAGGAACACTCTTTAAGAAACTAATCATTCTAGTAGCCCTCCTCTGGACCTTTTCAAGTACTTCCTTATCCTTAACAAAATATGTGTTCCAAGCCTGCACAGCATATTCCAGATGAGGCCTAACCAACTGCTTATAAAGCCTAACTACAATGTCCTCTTTCAGAAAACTGAAGTTCCTCTTGATCATACCTTAAACCCTATTACCTCTTTTAGCAGCTTCAAGATTTCAATGTTTAGAAGGTTGCAGAGATGAGTCAATGTAGATACCTAGGTCTCTTTCAACAGAGACCTGTTATGTTAGGCCTAATAAAATTGAGGTGGCACTGAAGAAGTTGGGAAGGGCTTTCTCTAATACTTTCCCAGATTATTTTCATCATCTCGAATTTGGTTTCCTAAAATTGCAGAAGAACATACAATGTACATGTTTACAATTGAAAAATAAAAGTTATTTCCGCACTTGATATTTGTGTGCGGAATGTGATCAGCGGAAAGTATGGGATGCCGAGAGTAACAGAAACTGCCTAGGCCTACCGCGTAGATTCTAATCGTAGTAAAAATACTACTAAAGACTAAACTTGAAGGGTAATAGCGTATGAAATCAGTCTCACAAGTAAACTTCTCTGGCAGCAGGTGTACTCCCCAAACATAATGACGCATTACAGGATTAGCCTAATGAGTAATGGATGTTGCTTTTTTTGTAAGTTACACCAATGAATTATCCATGAGCAGAAAAACAATTACTCTCCCTGGGATAAGAAATAAGTGAAAATAAAGGTAGCCACCCTCCTACTACATTTTCCATATTGTGTCCTGTATACATTGGTTAATTGAGATTTTGCCATCACCCCATGTTAGAGGCCCACCAGAATATAGCCCAGGATAGGCCTTAAACAGCCTCTGGTCCAATTTTGTATGTAGTATATATTGTTGGTTCAATTTTACCTACTATGTGTACTGTATCACACAGTACTCTGCACCTGTACAATGCAGAATATACCCCACGCTAGGCCTTAAACAGCCACTGGTCCAATTTTTATTTTGGTATGTAATTAATATTGGTTCGTTATTACCTACTGTGTTTACTGTATCAAACAGTACTCTGCACCTATACACTGCAGTGTACAATGCAATTTGCACATTGTATACATTTGGATGGGTTTTATGGGAGGGCATATTTCGTACGCAGTTGCCATTATTGACGTAAATCATCATAGTAGCACCGTAGTGGAACTCATATGATCATACGAACGAGTGGGAGGACGTAGTCTTCTGGTTTTACGAACTAACAGACTAACTAACAGGGTGATTTCATGAGCTGATTCACACAGTTAAAAATATATTTCTACACAGCCCGTCTGTATTCTATTAACTACTGTGAAAATGGGCTGTAATTTTTACCAGGCTGCCCAGCCCACCGGCCCACCGGGTATTGCCAAAATGCCCGTGAGACCAGTCCGCCACTGCCCGTAAGTAATGTTCGACCCTATGTGTAACCCATGCTGAAATTGACTCCGCAATTCCATAGTATATTACTATCGTATGGAAATATGATGCGCGGGAGTTATCTGCTATTTATAAAATACCAAACACCCACACCATTTGCTATTTACTGCCTACGCTTTCGTCAGTTGTGTATTAACACGAGGTTATGATACGTCCTATATTAACATGTTGACATAGCTACGTAGGGACTGAGTATATCAGCTGCATATATACAATTTGCTGGTTTTTATCAACTCGGCGAAAGTATTGAAGTCATGACCAGTTCCCTAGGGTGGTACTAAGTACCTGTATTCATGTCTGATTTCGGAAACGAGCAATTTTCTGGGCAGAAGAAGTAAAGGGGTCAGAATGATACAAGTCATTATATGCAACAAACCAACAACAACCATATTTCCGTTAGTTCACATTTAAGACATACATTTTGCCTACTGACATGAATAGTTGTACAGAGAGAGAGAGGAGACGGAGGTGGAGGGTGTGTATGGGGGAGGGGGAGATATTAGAGAACGTCTGCCAACCTCACCTCTCCCAACTGTTTTTCAAAAACGTTTGGTATGTTATTGAGATGTTTTTAGCAAATAACTTGGAGACGACTCGACCTCCATTATAAATGATCTATCTATAACCGCATCGAAATGTACAGCCAGGTTAGTTACGTAACGAAATTATGTCAAATTAAGCCCAGATATGAAAACTGAATTTCTGGTTATAAAAGTTTGTTTATCTAAAATTATGTCGGCTTTGACAGAAAGTGAAATTCTCTGGTAAAATTCCCATCAGATTATTTAATCACACGTGGTAATGTGAAAATTGCAATTTTTTTGCGTTGAGTTCTAAACATCCTGACAGAAACACATTGAAAGGTTACTCAAACAAATAAGGCATCTGATAACAATTTAATGCGTGACGTCACTCAGTGAAACGTCGGGCAGATTGAAACGAGACGGTAATATTATCAAAGATTTACCCATTCAAACAGTAAAAAAAAAAACCATTAAATGCGTTAAACACAATAATTTGTGTGCGTGTGTTGTCTGAGTGTGTGTTAGGATAAATATTTCAGTGATTTGAATTCTTCCGGCGGGATCATGTTTTACATATGCAAAGTATACTACTATCTGTTGAATTTCAATTGTAATCTTAGCTACAAGAATTCTCTATTTCTTTGTCAACTAATTTCGATTCATTTTCATAACAAACCAGTAATTGCTTATCATGCATTGGAGTGAGCGTGACACATTTGCTTGTTACCCAATGGTAATACCAGTTCCTAATACCATGGTTACGTACATTAGTTTACCCCTCACTCCTTCGCACAATGGGAGAATCCCTGCTAAGGAGAATCCCCTACTAGTGAGCCTCTGCCAATCGTAGTTCTTGCGATTGAAAAGAGGTGGGCCACGGTTGTATAATTCACTTTCTTTCGATCTAATGTCGTTATTTTAAATCCATAGAAAGAATCAAGCAGCATGTAAAGAGTGTTTATTTTTCAGTTGGAATTTCTTACAAGAATGATTTCCCCTTTAGCACTCCTACCATTTCATGGAGAATAATTCTTGGATCAACGTAACCTCTAATCCTCCAATGACTTGAAAGGAATGCACAGAATGTTTCTATAGTTCACATGTTCTCATTGGGTTAATTCCTTCCTTTTGATTCAGACTTACAACAGCTCCAAGAATACTTTGTAACATGATGTTTTTGTCAAGATTAAATTAGTTGCATGAATAACTTTGGTCAAGTGATGAAGTGAAAGTAAAGCAGTTCTGGATGCGTTTTGGATTAATTTTCAACCTAGACTCTATATGAGAGGCAATTCGAATACTTCTTTTCAAATCAGCAGAAAAAGGAGGAAACTTCATCTTTATTCTGTTCATCGGAGACTTGTGCAATTGAATATTTCATTGTCATAGAGATCTTATATACAATGTTCATGGTTCAGTAACGTACCGGCAAATGGTATGGGAAGGAGGGGTGGCGGTGAAGGGAGGGTAGCTATGACCATGAAAGGGATGTTATTGCCTCTTATAACTTATGTTTTATATGAGTGATTATAGCTGTTGATGTAGTTGACCATGTCATAGTGTTGACTTGTATTGCACATATAAAAGCTATCA